>WAAG01019745.1:26626-96948 GCA_013390105.1 Tichodroma muraria | reverse complement strand
AGCGCGGAGCACACGCGTGTTCGCGGGCGGGGGTCGCGGCCGGGGCCGCCCGGGCAGCACCAGCCCGGAGTGCGGGCGGGCGGCGGGCTCGGGTCACCTACCCCAGGCGCTGCAACCGGGCGCATCTTGCGCGGCCCGCTGCGCTCCCGGCCGTGTTCGCAGCGCACATGAGCCCCCAGCACGGCGCTGGTGCAGCGGGGGATGCGGAGCCGGGCAGGAAGGGTGCGATTGTCCAGCCTCCTGTAAACCCCTGCTCTTCTGAGGTCCCAGTCAGGCAGTTCAATGCAGTTTTGGCTGGAGCTCACGATGGTTTTCAAGTTTCTGCATAGGAATCTAGGTTATTTTTTGTTGATTTTTTTTTCCTAAAAATTCCATTTTTTAGTAAACCAGCATTTTATTTAAGAACTTTATGTGTATTGGGGGAACGAGGTGAATCGATTTAGCTTGCTGCAAATAAAGCGTTTTGTTGTTGTTTTTTAATATCTGCAAGAGGCTGTCACCTGCAGCATTTGTATTTTATGTATGTTTTTAAAAGCTGCTTTTGGCTGAGGGCACTGATAAAGAGTACTGAAAGTTGGGAGTTGTAAATACAGGTTACTCATATAATGTTTTCCTTTATATACACATGCACCATGTGTATTTTATATATATACTCATCACAATAAAAACATACTGATCTAGCTTGCATATTACGTCATATTACAGTTAGATTGTATGGTTTGAATGGATGTTGCTAGAAAATAAAGAGAAACTAAATATAATTTTACCTTCCAATTTTTTTATTGTATGGCATACTGAAATTGCATTTATTATTGGGATGGTGGTTGTTTTGTTTTTATTTATTTAAACAGTAAATAATAGTTCGTTCTCCTTCATCCACACTTGCTACCTTTTGTTTTGGTCTTCTCTGCAATGTGACCTGCAGAAGGAATATGAACTGCAGAATTTTCTGTCTTTTTGGATCATAAAATCTTCGCACCCTCCTAATTTATTATTGTATTTAGTGATGATCTTTTCATGTTTCCTTCTCTCTGCATGAACGTGCTGTTTGGAAATAAGCCTCGGAGAGCATGTTTACATTGCATTCAGATTAGGTATCATGTCCAAGTTGAAGACAAAATGGCTACTAAGTAAAACCTCTGCTTTCATTGTGGGTTTTCTTTTCAAGGAAAAAGAGCACATATGTTAGCTCCTGAAATGAAAACTGCTTGTTTGATTCAGGTGAACTTGGTGAATAGCCCAAGCCCATGTTTGGTACAAAGGAATGAAGCATTTTGCCTGGGGTGAGTGGCTCGCCTGGTGCCAAGTGCCTGTGCCCAGCAGAGGTTTTGCCAGCACCTTGCAGCCCTGTCTGCTGGTACTTTCACAGGCTTTCCTCACCTTCACAGTGTGTTCCTCCTGGCTACCTGCTTCCTGCACAGGGCTTCAACTTCCCTGCTGCTCTCAGGCAGCGTCCGTTCCCTGCAGGTTGTGCTGTTGAAATGCAGTATTTGAAGATAAGGTTATTTTTTGTAAGAAAACCTTTTCTTTTGATGTCTTTAAATCTTACATGTCACTATTGTGATCGAACAGTCTTCATTTGAGGTTGGAGTTTAATGTTAATTTGCATTTTCCTGGAGATATGGCAGTTGTTTTGGTGCAGCAAGGATGAGGAGCTCTGCCGGGGATGTTGTGTACACTGCGCCCCAATAAAGAGTGGAAAGTCTCCTGTACTGGCAGTCTGGGGTTTGTTCTGTGTTCTGTGGGTGCTGGTGATGGATTAACAGCAGGAGAGGTTGTGGAAGGCCAGTTGTGAAAATGGCAGTGCACTGCTGTTAACAGAACGAGGTGTAATGTGCGGAGCTTCTTCCTCTTTTCTCCTTCCCTCCTCTTCCTCCCCTCTTCCCCTGCCATGCCAGTTGCATGTGCTGGCAGGTTGGTGCATTCAGTTCCCCCTTTGCTTCCCAGCAGGTTTAGCACATCTAGCTCAGTACTCTTTTCTGTTGTTTTCCCCTGCCTCCTTTTTTCCTACACATTTTTGCATAGTGGATGGAGGCTTTTAGTTGGCTGTGTTTGTTACACGTTTTTTTTTGTTTGATTGGTTTTTTAAAAGGTTTCAGTCTTCAGATTGTATTGTCAATGAAAATAGTAGTATGGCAAAATACAGCAGCTACGTAAATGCTGGACTTGAGGATCACAAACAAGTCTGTACTTGTCCCTCCACTTTACAGACAAATATAAATATAGAGAGTGATGCAGGCCACGAGTGGGACAATGAGCTATTCATTATCTCAACTCATTTTATTCTGTTCATTAAATTAAAATGTAGTTTGACAAAAACATGTTAAGTAATTGTGTACATGTGGAGTCCCTTATATTGAAACAAGAGTTTAAGCCCTACTGGTTACATTTGCAGGCTTGGTTTGTATAGGTACTGAAGACTTAAAAATATGCTTTTTAGATGTCCAGTCTGTTGGGTTTGGTTTTTTTTTTTGTTGGGGTGTTTTTTGGCATATAAGATGACCACTAGTTTGAGCTGAGGAGGGGAAAAGAGTGACTTAGCTGTACTTAAAAACAAATCAGGAAGTATTTATTTGCATTACAACATCACATACAGGTATTTAACTGCTATTTGGTTATAGTAATTGAAGCTCATCACTGTCTATCTGTATTTGTGTCTTGCCCGCCCCACTTGAACACATGCAGCAAAGTGGTGTCTGGTTTTGTTTCGTGCTGCGTGTGTGAGTTGCTGAGGCGGTTGGATGTGTTCTTACGGTGTGGGTGAAGCGGGCAGAAATAATGCTGGATGTCTTTTCCCATTGACGGATTAGAAGTCTAGACAGAGAGAACACGTCTTTGGGAGCCCAGCCTGGCTGATTAGTGTCAGCATGGGTGGGTTTGTAAATTGCCCTGGTCTTCGCTGGACACTGGGCCTTAATCTGCCTGGTTTTATTTCTCTTTACATTCGTTAAAGCTTTTGTATTTATTAATAGCTTTTTGTACAGACGTTGGAGCCCGAGGCGGGAAGACCTCCCTAGTCAGCTGTCTGAGCATATAGACTAATGGGGTTTCACTTATTTCTTTGGGTGAGGGTACTGTATTGCAAAATGTGTGTTATTTGTATATGATGTTTCTATACCCAGACATATGGTGGTGAAGACAGAGTCTACTCAGTATCACACTGACTTGCCAAGGAATATCTTACAGCTGAAGACAGCCAGCAAAGTACGGATGTAAAAGCAGCGTGGCACGAGGATTGAGATGCAGAGATGGCGAAGGGAGGACGGTGTCAGCTGAGGGTCTGTCATTGCTGGCATAAAAGAAACAGACCAACAGTTTGAGGCAATTTAATCCCTCTACTCACTGTATTAATCCAAAATCCAGTAGCTGTGAACATTGAAGGAATGGACGGGTTTGTTTTCTTGTTCACTGTTGCGAATAACTGGAGATGGTTCTGCAATGAGCGCTTGTTTACCGTTGTAAATAGTAATCTGGTGCTTGCATCTGTGTATGGGTTGGCCCCAGCTTCTTTCACCTTGTCTCCATCTCGGCTCTTTTTGTCCTAAAGGCATCTGTTAGGATTTGAATATAGCAATTCTGCTTGAGAGATTAATTTCTCTCCTTCCCTGCCCCAGTGTCTCGTGTGTAAACCAAGCTGAGGACCAGGCAGTGTGGAGTGGCAAACACAAAGCACTGCATTTGCAGCCATTTCAGCTGGACGTGGGTGTGGGTTTCAGACCCATAATTTTTGTCCTCAAATTGCTCTTCTAGCTAGAAGTTGCATTGGAAAACAACATGAGCGACTCTAGGCAGTGCCGAAATTTTGTCCTAATGCCCAGTTTGTCTCATGTTGAAGAAGGAATGAATTGTGAAGAAGGAGTGAAGTGTTGAAGAAGGAGGAGGTGAATTGTGCCCTTGTTACTTTTGAGCTCTTGGTATTGTGCTAGAAAACCAGATTAGCTCATTGCAACACCCGTGTGTTCTAATCTTTGGAAGGCTCCATTCTTTTTTATGACTTAAAACATTCCTGCTCCCTCCTGCAGTTGCATCCATCACTCCTCATTAGGCATTGTCAGCAAGTGTGGATTGTCACTTAGCTGTTGGCAGAGCAAATGTTCTGCAACTTGGGAAATGCCATTGAGGTTCTTCATAATAGGAGTTGGTACTTATTTGTATAGTTAGGTCAGCAGAAAAATGATTGACAGTCTTGATATTTTTATTAAAATGCCTCACAATGAAGAGGGAAGCTTGAGGGGTATGTGTTTCAGGCTTTTAACAAATGCAGATGGATATGCCTCTTTGGTAATTTTCTTCTGCAGTTGAAATTTCTGTATTTTTTTTTTTTAAAAGAAGTATTTCTTGAGTCAGGTTGGATTAACATGTAAACCAATCCATCTGCATTTTCTCTGTTTCTTGTAGCTTGGGAGAGGGAGACAGGAAATAAGAGAAAAAACCCCTCACGTAACCTTCAGTCTTCTTTTAAGTAGCCTGTCAAAATTGAGAGAACTCAAGATTTCCTTGATTACAGAGTACTTGTGGTTATTCTGTAACCCCAGCCCAAAATGCAGCAGCCATCATTCCCTCCTTCATCCTGGTTAATTCATTGTTGGGGGTGGGAAACACAGGTTATAATTCTTCAATTACAGATTACTGATTTCCTTGAGGAAAATCAAATCATTATCATTGACAGGCGTACAGGCTGCACTCATTTCACTTAATCTATGCAACATCAGAAGTGTGTTTACCTCCTTTGAAAAAGTACCTTGAGCCCCCCAGCTGAGAGATGGTGTGTAAAACTGCAAAGATTTCTTGTCACTGACTCAGTTTTCCCTGGCTTTTTGGTTCCACTGTTTCCAGGTGATGGTAAGGTTTGCCTGTCCTGGATGTGTTTCCTGATATGGTGTATAAGCAGTCACATACATAGGAAAAAATTGAACTGTGGACCATATTTTAGAGTAGTTCATGGTGATTTCAGGGAAGGTCACCCGTCCTTGGGCAAAGCTTTTAGCAGGTTGTCATTCTCCTTCACACTCTGCTTCCCCAAATGGATAGGAACAGAAAGTGGAATTTGTTTCATTTTACTCCACCTGGTTCTGTACAAGTTCCCATGTTGTTATTGTGGAGGAAAAAAGTGCATTTCTTAGGGTGAGGGCCAGCTTCTAGGAAAGATGTTTCCATAAAACAATCCATCCGATCACTTCATGTGCCTAATTCTCTGACTGCAAATGAATTTTAAACCAGAGTGTAGCCATCTGTGGTGCAAAATTCATGAATTTGGCAATATAAATCCTGCACTGTTTGTCCCTTTCTCAGCTTGACTTCTCCTGGAGATGGCCTCTGTGGGTTGTTCAGAGACCTTCCACTCCTCTGCACAAGGTCCCGGTACACCCTTTATCTGTTACTACACATTCCTGTATACAGGAAACTCCTTTTGTGGGGAAGAATTCCTTCTCCCCGAAAGAAGGGTTCAAAAGCCTTTGCTGTTCCCTGCTGCAGTGCATCCCCGTGCTGTTGGGAAAGCCTCTGAGTTCCAGGAGCAGGCAGGTCAGCGGCGCAGCAAGCGGTGCCAGGGCCGTGTGGGAGGAGAAGCAACTTTCAAAACGGGGCACGGCCACCACAGTGGTGGAGTTTCTAGGTCAGCAGGTGTGGAAGCCAATTTGGTCTGCAGGCGTTTTTACAGGGTTAGAAAATAAACCTGAGTAAAATGAATGGTGACCTTTATGTAACCTTTGGAGAATGGAGATGAGGTTTTATTGAATGTCCTGGCTGTCGGAGTTGGAGGGAGTAGCTTTGCAGAAAAGAAGTCTTTATAAACCTGCTTTTAGGAAGAGTGGATTTTTCACTGTTGTTTGTGGGTTTTGTTTGTCTTTGTTTCTTGAAACAATAGAATCTAAAAACTGTATGGGGGGAAAGCAGTATTTAAGTAATAAAAGATTTGGATAAATTTTACTGGTGCTCATTTGGAATGCATTGGAGTGCATGCAGTTGTTGACTTCACAGTATCAAACGTATGCAATTCCTTGTTTCATAAACATTTTATTTTCCACTGCAAGAGTTTCGTCATTGAAGCAAATCAGATGGTGTGATGTTGTGGTTCAGAGCAGCTGTTCTAATGAGTCCTTAATAAGCGCAGAATTGCAGGATTGTCATCCCAGGCCTCTGTAGCTGGGTTGCTTGCTGTTTGGGAGAGTTCTGTGTTACTTACATGTGTCTGTATGCCACTGGCAAGTAGGAATCCCAATCTCTACCTGAAATGAACACTTGGAAACTCCCCCTAAAAGTTTCTGGATACTGTATAAGTTAATCAGAAAAAATCGTATAATTGGGTAGGGTGACAGTACTGCTCAGGTTGGGATGATCAGACTTATACTGAAGCGCTGATTAATCTTTTAATTAATTAGAACTCGGGGTGGTTTTGTTAGTCTTTTTCTCTGTGTGTGTGTGTGTGTAGTTTTGAGAGCAGGGGTTGAGCTTAATGTTTTTATACAGATCCCATAACTTCTGTATGTTGCCTTCTCTTATTACTCTACTCAGCTGCTTGCCAAACAGAAGTATTTGGAGAAGGGCCAGAGCTGCAAAATTCAGATCAGGATCCAAATTTGGATTTTTGGTTCAAGCCTTTATAATATCTAATATTACAAAACCTCATATATAAATAAGGAGCTTTTTATTTTTAAACTGTGGTGATGAGGATAGGGAGGTAGCTTCCTCACTTCCCTCTAGAGCAGTCCGGGTAGAATGCTGGATTGTGTGTTACAAAGCTATCAGCAGGTGATTCAAAAGGTAGATTGAATAGGTGAAAGAGCAATGAGTGCACCGTCACCCAGAAAGAGCGTGAGCAAAAGGCCGGCACAAATTGGTGCTTTCAAGCCACTGAGAAGAATCCCCTAAATCTAAAAAGTATGGAAGTGGGGGGATGTTTTGTGGTATTCCATTAGATCTTTGGGAATTTCGAGGGTTTGTTTTGTTTTGTTTTAAATGGAGTTAGCCTGTGTCTCAATTTTAATGCTTGCTTGATTTAATGGAAAAAGGATTATCTCTCATCAAGTAGGATGCTTGTTATCGGCTGCTGTGCCATCAACAGGCTTTCAGTAAGCTGCCCAGTGTTTTGTGTTGTTGAATGTTTAATCATTAAGAGAGTGGAAAAAAATATTCAAAACTCCCCAAATATTTTCCTTGTTGCTTCTTTTTAATTGCTTGTGGTTGCTGTGGTGCCACTGTACCTGTCAAGGGGTGGGGAGGGCGGGTGTTGCTGCGGGGCTGGGGCTGGGGGCGGCTCTGGCGGGACCTGCGCTTGTCTTCATTGCTCGGGAGACGTGAGCTGCTGTCCGTCCCCAGCTGTGACCCACAGACACCCTGCAAGGGCAGCACCCGGCTCTTCCAGGGCAGCACGTGTCCGTGGCTGTCTGGGGGTGTACCTGTGTTCCTCCACAGGGATGAGTCCCACTCAGCTTTTCCCTCCTGGAGAGAACTTGTTTATTAAATGAGGCATATTTGTATCTCCCCCTGAGAGGAAGTTTGTGGTTAAATGTCAAGGTCTGTGATTGATGGCTGTCCTTTCTGATGGATGGCCTCACAAGCATGCAGGCAATCTGTATTTCTTAGTCAGAAATTCCGAAGTGCCATTATAAGATTGTTGGGACACCTGTGGGTGAAAAATTTAGATTGCCCTGGACAGTAGAAATTACAGTTCATAACTTTGCATATAAAGCAATGAATTATACTCTTTTGAAAGTGGTCGGCAATAAAAACTGTTGGAACAACTTCTCAGTACGAATGAGGTTGCCTTGTAAATATCTACCACGAGCATCCTTTGGACAAACCAAAATTAGTGTGTAAGGAGAGTGTGCTGGCTAATAGGATGGACAGTTTGCTCTCCTGTGTTTGCCTTAACCACCTTCTTGCCCTTGTTTAGAAATCGCTTGAAAATACCTGGAGTAGTCTTTGTGACTTCAGTGGAAATATTCCTGTGTGCCTTCTCCCTTCCTCTTCAGAACCATTGCTACATTAAAATACAGACTGGGAAGGCAGTTACTCAGTACAAGTGGTAACTCTTTGAAGGCCTCTAAATTGAAAAGCTTTAGCATTTAATATTTTTTGTGGATGGAATTTTAGTCTTGTTTTTTAATCTGGTCTGAAAAAATGTGACAGCTCCTTCTTCCAGAGCCACATGTTAGTTTTAGTGCTAGTTCAGTAGAGGAAAGTATTCAAGAGGCTTCGGTGCATCCTAAACCGGGGGAGAATTCTGCAAGGGGATTCTGGATCCTGTGTGAACGTGGTGTCTGGAGACAGTCTGAAATGGAGACTTGAGGCTTCTACTTCAGGGCTGGGCATCCTCTGGCATGAGCAGTTTGGTGTGTGTGCTGAGGGTGTCGCGGGCAGTAGTTTCTTGGGAGGAGCACGCAGGGTGCCCTGCCAGAGAGAGCTGTGCTCCCTGGTGCTTGGCATCATCCACTCAGAGCTCCCATCTCCCGCACCGAGCTGGGTTCAGGTGCTTTGTGCGAGGTCACGATTGCTCTGTGGTCCACGTGCTGCTTCTGTGGAAGTTGGTAGCTGTGGATGAGGCATCTGTGAGGCCGGCCAGCCCTTGGTGAAAGCTGCAGCTCCTTCTGCTGTGATGGAACTGTCTGAAGAAAAGGCTAAAAATAAGTTTGAACTATTTTTGCGGGAGTCAGACTGTGCCAGAGAAACTTTTTATCCAAGCTCTGACAAAGTGTGACAAAATTCCTTTCATTAAGGGTGTATAAAAGGTTGGTCAATTTTCTTTATGGTTTGATTTTCTTTCTGTATTAACCCTTTTGGCATGATAAATGATGAGGGCCTACAGTTGCTATTAGTTGCCATATAAACTAAACCAATTAGTTGATATTTAAAAGACAGTCAAGTTACTCACTGCAGTAATCGGAAGCTGCACACCTGGAACCACATTTTGCTGAGGAGCTAATCCAGCTTTTGGCTTCAGGAGCCTGCTCTGCAGCATTACCTTCATTATGCTTGATTCCAGTGGTATAGTTCAATCATTGACTCCTAAAACATTGCGAAATAAAATGGCAGCTGAGGGAAAAGTATTTGCCTCTTCCATTCAACAAGTGAGTGAAATGAGAATGAGTGATATAGTTTTAAAATGTGAGAAATATCCCTGGAAAAGGATATTTTGGTCATAATCTATTAGTTGTTGGGAGATAGCTTGCTGAATCAAATAAAATATTTGGAAATGTTGGTGGTTTGTGTGTGTTTAATTACACTGGACAAAGGTTTGTCTAAATGCAGTTTATAGTGACTCTTCAGTTAAAAATTAATCTTGAGCATCATTTTATCATGCAAAAAAATGCTAAAATGCTGACTCTTAAGGTTTGGTAACCTGTATAATTACATCTGTGATCCATGAAGATATCCAGACACCTCTCTCTTATTGATTACTTCTGAGTAGAAGCCAGGTGTCTGATTACCGTGTAGATCCATGCCTGAATATACTCTGAGTAGTCAGTTTTCAGTTAATAGCAGCTAAAAAATGGTAATAGTCTTGAGGTCCAAGGCTAAGAATAAGCATGAAACAAAATACTTTGTGTTGTTTAATACCGGTGAGTTTAGGCAGTCCCCACTTAGCTTTCATGGAACATATCTGCATGGACTGCATCTTTCTTGAGAGCAGCTTACTTCTCTTGGAGGGGCTAGGAATGTGGGTTCATATATCACTCTGGTTTGTGCAATCAAGTTGGTGAGACTTGTAACTGAGTTGAAGAGCACAGTTTAGTTGCTGTGTACCGTGGTTCCGCATGCGGAAGCCCCTCTGTGAGCGCTTAGTCACCCATGTGTGCACTGGGATGCTCTTGGTGAGTAGCTCCAGCTGTTCAGGGTGAAAATATTTGCAGTGGCTAAGTGTTTGCAGTGCAGAACTAATAATTGTTATTTGTCACTTCACAGTGATTCTTGTCACTTTAATAAAGTTCTTAGTTACTGCTGAGTACTTTAAATAGCAGTAGCTTTGTGGTTAGTGAGGCCCAGTGTAGGATCAGGAGACAGCTTGAGTGTGTTGTATTCTTCTGGATTTTGTCAAACTCAGAAAGGTGAGCTGCAGTTTTAACTTGATTAGTTCAGCTCCTGGGCAAAGGAGTGGCAAAGCAACTTATAGTTCACTGTGAAAATCGAAATCAAACTGTGTTAATAATCAGGAAAGGACATTTTCATTCTCGTAATGCGGACATCTGCTTTCCCACTGGAATGTTTACGCATGATGTGATTCACAGGAATGAAAATCCAGACTGATCAATTCTGTAGTGCTCTTAATGTCTCCTTCTGGAAGGACCCCTCAGACAAGTAATTGTGGGTAACATTAGCATGAGACTTTTACAGAAGCATAATTCAGTGAATTGTTAGATGCTGAAAATATGTGGTAGCCTACAGGTGAATGTCAACAGCATTGTTACCCTGGTGAGTATTGCTTTAGAACTGTCTACATACATTTGAAATATAATTCTCTGGTGTTACGATTTTTGGAATGCCAGAAGTTTAGAGCAGCTTTTCTGAAATCTGGTCTAGATTTAATCAAGGACAGCCTTTTCTAGTTTTGACTCTTTTACTAAGTAAGTTGTGGTGTAACTGTGCAGCTCTGCAGGATGTTTAGAATATACATGCTATGAACAATGAATCCATGCAGGTGTTCTGTAAATTGTATGAATAGGGTGCTAAGCTCAGTGGGCTGTGTGGCTGTGGCTTCGGTATTTTGTACTAGGACAGGTCACATGCCTTCTGCTGCATTTTCGAAAGAAAACCATGACAATATGAAAGCTTCTGAAATAGGTATCAAAATGCTTATGGATGATGCTGTGCCTGCGAAGCAGGTGTGTTACTTCAGAAGCAAGTGGCTAAGTTGTTAGGTTTTTGGGTCCTGGCCCCCTGGTTGCCTGTAGAAGTAGGATGGTGAGGCAACAAACTGGCTGCACACATTGTTCCCTGTTCTGAGGACACAAAGAACTGAACCCTCAAGTGGTGGGGTATTAAACACTGGTCAGATGCTTGCTGTTCAGAATTTCCATTCATGAACAGGTTTTAGATGAAGTATTCTGATAAACTCACTTGTTCAGTCATCACAGCTGCAGAGCAGCCTGGCAGGGAAGGAGGCAGTTTGTAGGGGTGGAGTGCATGGTGTTGGCCTGCCCCATGCTGCAGGTTCTGCAGTGCTGCCCTGGAGCTCTGTGCTGCTGCTGTGGAGCTGGGCTGGCCTGGTGGTGGCAGCCCCAGAGCTGCAAACATGATCCAGGTGGGAGCAGCCAGTCCTGCTGTGCAGGGCCATGTAAGGTACCTGTTGAACAGAGTTAATTTGCCACCTAGGAGTGAGTGCAGTTGTGTTTAAACTCAGCTTTGTTGGTGCGAACTGAAGTAGATGCATGCATGTATGAACTTACACGGCTTTAGGTTAACTAAATTTCACGCAGCTTTAATTTTTAAGCAAGTGCACCTTACAGGTTTAGACAGGCTTTTGAGTCTGCAAGTAAACTAAAGTTTACCTGGTTTGTAGGCTAGGGAAATTCAAACATTTCAAAATAAATAATTAAAAATTGGCACAGCATGTGCTTGTAACTCTTCTGAAGATCCTAGTTTAGGGTTTAAAACCATTTTAAAAGGTGCCACATAGATTATTTTTTCTACCCCCAGAAGTAGAGGATGGAAAGCTGATGAGTTACACTGCTTTAGCATTCAGTGAACTGACCTTTGAGATAGGCAAGAGTCTTCTGGCTACTTGCAGCTCTTTATTTGCAGAGACTAGACAGCTTCTGAGCCTGGAGTGGGTTGAAGTTGATCAGCAGAGGTCGGTGAGAAGTGCCTCGGTGCAGGTGCAAGGCTGAGGGATGAATGCCTGAAAGTACCTGTGGGAGCTGAGGAAGGGCAGGTACTCTGAGCTGGGAGGTTGTATGGTCACCATCAGGCAGCAGTGCCGTGTTCATCCTGCCTGTGTTCAGCTTTAAGTTTTCACCTGATTGTAAGGTCAAGGACGGGAGAGGGTTCTGGGATGTGCCAGTGAGCAGCATGGCACAAGTTGGAGAGAGAGAAATTGCCTTTCCTATGGAAGAGAAGCCATGCCCATCTAGCGGGAAAGAAGTGTGTGACCCTTTTAGTAGGCAGATGCTTGTAGAGTGCATGTAAGATACTCAGGGCATTACTCAGCACAGGGAAACCTAAGAGGTTGCAAGAATTGCATTCCATGGGAGTCAGGAATCGGGTACAGGTTCCTCAAGTGGAAAAAAGGGTGCAGAGGAGCTATGTGGTGGGCAGTCATGAAAGAAAAGGGAGCAAGGAGAAGGAGGAATGCACGTGTGCAGAAATCAGGGCAGAAGCAGGGGTAATGAGATGTTGCAAGCAGCATTGGGAGGAGAGGGCTAGATAAAAGCTGCATTTGTTTGCAGAAAGGCAGGCTGATGCCTGTGTTCAGTGTGGAGAAGGAGAAGGATATGTGTGGCATGGAGGAGGGACAAAGAGTGTGCCAGGGAAACCCTGCAGGTTAAGCTGGTCTTCCTCGGTGCAGTGTATGTGAAAGGCCTGGATTGCTTCTCTGCTTCCCAGTGTGTGCCAGGCCCTGGGAGCATCGAGATGGCAGCATGGTGGGAAGGCTGGGGCTCATTTCCAGTTGACAGTGGGACACCTGCAATTGCCCCTGCTATTGCCCTTGCAGGTTTTGGGGAGGGGATGGCTGGGTGCGGTGCTGGGCGCTGGCTTGCTGTGACTTGAGCGGCGGGCGGGGCTTGGCAGGGCAGGGGGGTCTTCATCTGCTCCCTCGGGATAAAGCCACGGAAGAGCTCGGACAGGACTGGGTTGTGGCCCTGCAAACCAGATGATAGCCCCTGGGTATCAAAGGAATAGGGAAATAAAGAGGTACAACCAGTAGCAGTAAATCTCTCTGTTAATGGAACATAACTAGGATAGCTGTGGGTCTTGAAAATGTTGAAGGAAATAATGTGAAATAAAGAAGAAACACAATTTTTATCAGCAGGCTTAAATCTGCCATCGAGGCACCTGTGCCAGCATTGGGAAACGTGTGATAGGAAAGCCTTGCTGCAGAGTTGCTGACACTGGGAGCTGCTCTGTTGGATTCAGCTGAGCTCTGAGCTGTGTACCATAAACACAGCCCTATGCAGATTTGTACATTTCTCTGTGTGTTATATGTGAGCAGAGTGCAGAGCTCTTTCCTATTTTCTCACATGAATATTGTTTTGCTTTGCCATCAGCTGTCTGTAGCCACTATTTCCCAAGGGAAAGGCAGCAGAGGACCACGTCTGTGACTTGTGGCAGGCTGTGATGCACAGCAAGGTGCTGCCTTCCCTCCTTCTCCTCATCTGGTTGGCTCTGCAGGCGTGGAAGAGAAACAATTTTGTGCACGTGTTTTATAGATGCACTTAATTTCCTGTTTGGTTTTTAAGCGCTGCTGAGGAGTGTCACCCCCTTAGTTTCACTAGGCATCCTTTCTTGGAGCCATGTGGGACAAAGGCTGGAGAAAAATCCCGGTGTCTCATAGTTGGCTTTACAGCGCCTCCAGTTCACACCCTTAAGTAATAATGTTGAGATGGGGCTTCTGATGACCTCGGCTGAAAATAGCACAGCAGATCTCTTAGCTATCTATAGACTGGATTCTGAAGTAACCAAAGGTTGATTTGTTTTTTAATAATTAGTTTTAAACCCAGCAGTTTTCATTGTGGAATATGTGAGTTGTTGCAATGGGTGATTTGCTGCTTAGCCGCAAACCTGCGTGTCCGGTGACTGTTTTCATCTTTCTGCTTTCAGTGGGACATTCCTGAGATGAAATTTCTACTGAAACAATCTTTTTTCATGATACTTTTTTGAGATTGTAGATTGTTAGAAATAATACAGGATGCGGCTCCTCTGAAGTCATATTATCTTCCCACATCCTGTACGGAGGGCACTGCATCCTTGGAACAGAATCTCCTGCCTGAATGTAACAATATGCACTGATTTTAATTCAGAGCAGTGCTGAAACAACCAGGGTGAGAGCTGTGTAAGAGCATTTTCTTTGTCTCTTCTCAGAGTTCATTACAGTAACTTGTGGCAATATACTGAATTTAAATAAATGTTAAAAAAAAAACCAACCCCAGGAACTTAAATGACTGTCTTGTTGGAATAGAGCACCTGGCGGTGTGTGGTTGTTGCAAGTTCTTCCCAGTTATTTTAAGAATAGTGGAACAAGCCTTTAGCATTGAATACAACTAGATTTCTTCAGAGAGCTGAAAGAGATGTTTATAGACCTACATTTCAGACTTAGGTATTCTGATGTCTGCTGGCTAATTATTTCTTGGCAGTTCATTACAATGGGCTACATTTGAGACTTGGGCATTTCATTAGCAGCCTTATCTTCCTTCTTTGTTCAGCTGGTTGTATAGTTGGCATTATTTATACTCATAAAAATGATCATAGTGTCAGAAATGGTGAAGGGATTAAATTTTTATCCTCTATGAATTATTTTAATTGCATTTATTTTAGTAACAAGTGTTGAAGTCACACATTTGATACATTTTAACCTGCATTAAACCATTCAAGGTATGCTGAACCACTACGTTTTTCAGCACTGATATGTAGCATTGCTCCTTCTTACGTCTTATGGAAAACTGGTTTGGCTTATTCTCTCTGGTTAGTGGAAGGAGGTGGATTAGGTTACGGGGAGGATGAAGTAGTTGCAGCTCACCCTTCTTGTTACACTCCTTTATTGGCTTGCTGAGCGTTTGCCTCCTGATTTTGCTGAGAAGGGTGGTTTGCCTGGGATTGAGGAGGAATCTGCCTTCAGACTGAAAGAGGCAATATTTACCAGTAGGTGAATACTCGCTTTGTTTACTTATTGAGGCCTGAGAGTTGGACACTTTTCTACATTTTCAGTGGACCCAGCTCTATTTTTATACTTTAGGGAAATAGCGATACTTCATGTGCTTTTAGGATGCAATTGTGGTCCCTGTGGCTTTTATATGGAATAAAAATATATCTACATTTGAATCCTGAAAGACCTAATTTGTCTTGTATTAAGTGTTTTGCCACTGTTTGCCTGTTTGTGCTAGGCTCAAGCGCCTGGTGTCTGGGGCATGACACTGGGCTCTCCCGGGGGAGGGAGCAGTGCAGGCAGGGACAGAGCCCCTAGGTGGCATCAGAAGCCACCTGATTTTTGGCTGCTGCACGCCCGAGGGTGAGAGGTAAGGGTGGGAGGGGGTTCCTGGCCCTGGGGTGTAGGGCCGTGCCCACCTGGGGTGTGCTTTCCTTTCTCAGTGCCCTGTGCTAGAGCTCCTACACCATTAGCTGAGCAGTATGGATAGTCGTCATTTTGCTAATTCAAACAAGTTTCAACCTTGTGCAGCTCTGCTTTCTAAATATTTAATTGAAATGCTTTTACAGCCATTTTGCTTCTTTATCACTGTGAGCCAAGCCAGACAATGTAACATGGCATATGTTAAGATGTTAATTGAGTAGCAGCGCACATAGGCGGCTGTTTCATAATTTTCTCCTTAGATGATCCTTGGCTCCAGTTTAACATTTCTTTGTGCTTCTGAGTGGAAGGTTATATAAAGATATATTTAGAGCTGTTAGTCTAAGAAAGAGAAGCATTAATTCAGTAAGATTAAGAACTAAGGGCTGATTGCTGCAGGCACTGCTGGGACACAGTGCTTGTCGTGGTAAGGATGTGATAATAGTACCTTTCTGATAGTACCACTTACTGTAATGGGGTTGGTAATCCTTTTATTGAGTGGTTCCTCACAGCACACAGAGTAAATAGAGATTTTTTTTTAATTTTTTTTTTTTTAAATGTCACCTGATGTCATCAGAGTTGTGGAATTCAGATTGAATCTTTCCGAAAGGGTATGTGGTCAGTTTAATAATGACTCTTCCTATTTTAACATGGCTTTCAGAAAGGTGATTTTGCCAGAACTGTCACTGTTGGTACTTTGTAGTGGAGTCTGACTTGTTTTCCTTGTGAGCTGACGTGGGTTTTTTCAAGAGGCAAAGGGGCAGCAGGACACTGCACAGGAGGAGTTCCTGGGTGCTGTCAACACCCAAATGCCTCCTGTGCCTGGGAGACATGCCTGGCAGTGCTGCTCATGTGCTACCGCTCCCGACAGGAGCAGCCCTTCCAGACTGCCCCTCGGCCTTGTTGCTAAGCAGTTTGACCAGCAATCTGTGGGGATGGTATGGGGGAACAGCTGATACAGTGGGAAATGGAGGCTTTTCAGATCGCAGTAATTTTTGAAAAGCCATGTGGCCAAGACACTCCTTCTTTGGCAGGCAGCTATAACTGCTGTCTTGGGTATCCTTCTCTTGTGGAAGGCTTGTTTTCAGGTGTGGGTAAAATACCAGGGCAGCAGTGTCACCATGCACTGTCAGGGTTGTATGAGCTACATGTGAGCTACTCAGAACTTTCCTGTGGCCTGAACAGTCCCTGGTGAGTTTTTGGTTTTGTTTCAGTTTTCTGTTTTTCCAAAGAAAGTTTATTTTATAACTTTGTAAACATTTTTTCTCTCAGATGGCTGAGAGGGTGGTTTGCAGTCTGAGGTGAATAACTAGGTAACTGTGCCCATGGTAAGTAACTGCACGCTGGGGTTTTCCATTTCAGTTGCAACTTTTTGCTATAAGTCCTGCATGTTGGGTAATAATGTAACTCAATACACCAGTACTGGAAACTGGGAACCTGCAGAGGGGAAGAACCCTTGCTGTCTGGTCAGGAGTTAAGCCCTGCCTTCCTGATGTATGGCTCAGCTATGAGCAGTGATGGAAAGTAGTTTCTTCTTATCAATTGCATTATGGTTTGGCAGAAATAATGTTTTCTCTAGGCTGCCCAGTAAGTGCCAAGCACATGAAACACAACTATACAGAGGCTGTTTTCAGGAAGATGTTTCAGTTCATGCGGATATTTGCAATCTTGGGCTGAATGGGATACAGAGTATCTGTGGCAATCTCACTGAATGAACCAAACTTTTGATGAAAAAATCATTCTGGGCTTCCCACATGTGACCACCTCCTCAAACCAGTACTAAATTTTGCGCAACAAATTGTAGCTCCATCTCATCTGCTGAGTTTGGTTGAACTGGGTCTGTTGCTGTTGATATCCTCCTCCATTTGAGGAATGAGTCCACTGCCGGTGCCTGAATGGTGAGAGCCATGTCCTGTGTGAGTTTGGGGCTGGGAGGTCTCCCCTGACTGAGCAGAACAGCGATGCCCTGCAAGTGCTGCTGTCCTGCTTCTGCCAGGGGCTCAGCCCAGGACCTGCTTTGGCATCATCCTGCTCTGGACATGTGTCCCAGGAGAGGAGCTGTGCTGCGGGGTGGGTGTTCACAGGGGGTTTGCTGTGCTCCCACAGTGTTGGTCACGCTGCTGCCTTTCATAGGGGCTGAATGCTCTCAGCTGCAAAGCTGCTAAGGATTAGTTTCAGTACTGTGCAGGCTTCGGGAAGGCTCAGGCTTAACCAGGCAGTAGCTGATAAATTCAAGGGCTTTCTTTTATTTCTCCCAACCACCTCCCTTTTTCTGGTCTCACAGACATAAGGCTTCTCTTATCCCTTGTGGTTATATGGCTTCTCCTATTTGCAACATTAAGGAGGTACTTGTGCTCAGAGCAACTGAATTCTGCCACTTCTGGTAATACAATAGTCCCATATTTCTCAGTGCAATTCAGCTGCCTCTTCCTGAAAGTAAAGTATTGCTTAATTAGAGGAAGGTTGGCAGCATCTGGTTTTATGCCACTTAGAAAAATGTTGCGTCTCCTTGCCTTATTCTTCTGCTTTTTTCCCCTCTCTCTCCCTCAGTGCAAAGTAAACTCAGCTGCTCACCTGGGAGAACACACTCCTCATTCTGCCCATGCCAAGTCAGGGCTGTTCTGAGCAGAAATACATAAATAGATCAGGGAAACAGAAATACGTACTTTGGCAGAAGATAGAAGAGCAATTTGAGGAAATACTTTCATCTGATTTCTCCCCATCTGATTCTCCCAAAGATAATTTCAGGAGTTTTGTCTTCAACCTTTAGAAGCTTCAATTGCTACAGCTTTTGAAAGTTGCCTTCAAGAATCTTTCAAAAGTCTTGGCCCTAAAAGTCAAAAGCTGAAGCTATTAAGGTGGGCTGGAGGCTTTCCTGTAAGGCTTTTTGCTGTAGACCCAAAGCAGCCAATGCATGTTCCCTGGGAAGTTGTAGGGTCTGGGGCTCTCCATAGAACACAGCAGCTTTTGGAGGGAGCTGCCCTGTGCTGCTTCTCCAAGCACAGCCTAAGAAACCTCCTTTTCTCTGCTGTTTTACTAATTAGTGGAAGCTGGGTGCATGTTTTTGAGTGGCTGGTGGGTAAGTGACCAGAGATGACCAGATTGATCCACACTGGTGGTGTTCAGGGCAGAGTTGACATTTTTGAGGAACACTGCTGTAGACAGTACAACAGGGTTCCTCTTGAGTGTGCCTTAACTTGGAAACAGTCAACAGGATGGTACCCACTGAATAAATGTCTCCTTGTTGGTTGTCTCTAATAGTGATAGTGTCTCTAATTTTTGATTGGAGAGGAGCACGTACAAAGTTTTGATATAAAATTTTATGCTCCACAGTTCTTGTGTTGCGTCATTGGGCACAAGTTGGTACATCCAAGGCAGCTGTAAAAGCAGCCACATTTGTTATCGCTCACAAGAGACAGCTACCCCCAGAATCATAAATCTTGTCCTGGATAAAACTGCATGAAGTAGCCTGAATTAATTTTTGGATCAAGTAAGTGAACTAGTTTAACTTGAGGGAGACTGTTCTCAAGAAGAGCTGTGAAAGAGAGAGTACCACCAGCTGTGCTTCTAGATGGGGGTGAATCACAATGAGTCTCCAGAAGCAGCTCCAGGAGGAGCAGCGCTGGCTGTGGGCTTTAGGTGCAATTACCGAGTTTCCAATGGGTGTGGGTTCCAAATAGATTCAAATGGTTATTTTCATTAGAAAGAACATCATTCCTGCTGCTCTCCTGCAGCTACTCCTAGGCTTGCAGCAAAACATGTGGGTAATGGCCTCCAGATGTTAGAAATGGCCTGATTCAGCCTGGTTGTTGGGATTGCTGGTTGCAGGCACTGTAATTGCAGTAATAATTAGGTAAGGGATGCATTTGACAGAGACAGAAGCAGACTGACTTACTTGTAAATGAAACTTCAGCTTTCAAAGCATGTATGTCCTGCTGGAGAAGAAGTGGGGCAAAATAAACAAAAGTGGCAGGTGTGACTGGGATGTCTGTCCCTTTGCCACCTCTGTCACTTGTCCTTTTATATTCTGCTGTAATGGGGATGTGTCCTGCAGTGTCACCAAATGGAGTGTTTCTGTGCAGTGCTCAGGGCCATGAGCAGGTCACTCCCAGTACTGTCCCAATCGAAGGGCTCATCCTCAGGGTTGCCACTGCTTGACTTTGATGTGGATCACCTCCACTGGAAGGGAAATAAGCATTTTTGTCGTTAGACACAAGCTTTATAAAATGAAGCAACATTAACCTGTGCTCTGGTTAGGAAGAAAGAAACCTCAGTTTACCACTAACAGATTGTAACAATGTCATCCCAGTATACTCAAGAGCATGGAGCAGGATATGGAAAAAATTGCTTTTTAAATAGAGATCACACTTATCCCTGCGGAAGTAGTGGGACCTTTGCCTTTTAAAATGTCACAACATCTGCCTGCAGATTGGAGGACGTGAATTTGACTGTCTTTTTTGCGCCACCAGTTGACAAAAAGGAAGTATAGTGAAGCTATATTTACTGCCCCTATTATTGCTCCTCTGCTGCAGCTTCTCAGTACTGTTGGTTGGTGCTATAGGAGCAGAGGCCACAACTGGAAGAGCCTGAACTAAATTTGAGAGTTTACATTTCCTGACTCAGACTGATATTTGGAGATAGAAGGACAGCTCTAGGGATCTCCTGCCCAGCTGCCTCCTGGCAACTTGCCTCTTTCTCTTTGCAAGAAGATGATGTTAATGCAAACGGGCATGCTCATGCTTAGGTTGGCAGAAGGGGAGTTATGCTGAAGTGTGCTCTCCTGAAAAGCCCAGTGTGTGGTGTTGTCTGCAAGTCTGTAGAGGCTGTATTTGGGCTAAGTTTGCTATGTCTGTTCCCTGCATCCCCTTGCTCTTTATGTACCCTTTCTGCATAAACTGTCATGTGAAGCCATGCAGCAGGTATGGGTACAAGAATGGGTACATATGCCTGATTCCTGTTGCCTGCTGCTTTGTAGGAGAGGCTGTTGATCTGCAGCAGCACGGGGACTGAGACCTTGCTCAGGGTTGGAGGCAGTGGTTAGATGGAATCCAGGATGGAGAGGTGCTGCTGGAGCAGCTGTGTCCCCATCAATTTGCTCAGCTTTGGGTCAGATGCACTGGCAACGTGCAGCAGCAGCAGCAGGTTTCCATGCTTGGTGTCCTTTGACTTTTCTGGTAAGATGGTGGTTTTTGATGAGTGATGGCATTTAGGTTCCCTTCTTCAGTTGCTGGGAGCATCTTTCCCAAGGCAAGGCAAAGCTTCTGTTTTGCCATCCTTATCACACCCTGTTCTTAAAAATCCCCAGCAGCTCTGCTTTACTGTCTCCTTGGTGTTCCTGTCTACCCACCTGATGGCTTCTCCTACACCAAGTCAGCTGAAGTGGATGTCTGCTGATGGATCTTCTTCAGTGAACTTGTCAAATATTCTTAACCTGTTGAAATCTTTTATTGTATTCTGTCACTATAACTTGAGCAATTCTTATATTGGAAGGGGCATCAGTGTTACCAGCCTCTACAGAACAGATTTTTAGACTGTCTTGTGGAAGTGGTGTAGCAAGCAGGGCAACCAAACTCCTGCCTCTGGGCATCTGATGGAACAGTAGATGCTGGTTCCTTTCACCACCAGACATTAGAGCCCTTTGTTTTGCTTGTTTCTTACTTACAGTTTTAGTAGATCCATCAGCTGCCTGACTTGGTCTAGTTTTGTATGTGATAGCATCCATACAAAAGTAAAATAACTTCCATGAGATGTTTTGTTGTGTGAGAAGATTGAATTATGATTTATTTACTAGGAAAATAATTGCTCTCTGAACGAAAAAAAAAATTATTGTTTGATGCTTGTTCAGTAGATGTTCAGACTGGGTTTTTCTGTATGGGAAACCTCCTGCTCCTCTTCAGAGCAGTGATAAAATGCTTTCAAACTAATGCTGTCAGACGAAGCATGTGAAGTACAGCACCCTTAAGAAACGCAAAAGCTGCTCATGGGTGTGTTTATAGGAAGGATAATAAGTTCCATACTGTTTGCCCACTTTGGCACATGCACTGAGGTCATTCCTGGCATATTTCAATTGAGTCCCCACCCAGTGTAGTCTTAATAAGCCAGCTGGGAGGTAGAGAGACTAACTTGGAAAACTCCAGAGTTGCCAGTGGAATAACAGCTGTGTGCCTTGTGGCAGCTCTTTGGAAAGCTAGAAATACATGTCTTGAAGTGCTGGGATTTACTGAAGCATGGGGAGAGGGGGATATTAATTTGTTTACAGATAAACACAATTAATAAAGTCAAATCATTTGAATTGTGTAAGAGCTACCATAAAAGTAGTGACATCCATCCTGGCTGCATTGCAGCTTGGGATAATAGTTGCAATGGTATTTCATTAAAAAAATACAGTTTTTATGTAAAAGAACAGAACAGCAAGAATTCTAACAAACAGTTAAGTTTGGGTGATTTTCTACAGAAAAATAGCTGACTATTATTCCATAGACTAGCAGGATATTTCAGAGCAAGATATAAAGCCTGTAGTGCAGTGATAGAAATTCTAATATGAAATGTTTTTGTCATTGATTTTAGACTAATTCAGTATTTCTCTTCTCTCTTTCTTCCCTCACATCTAGCAAAACTGTACAATCTAAAGTGGACTGCATTTTGGTAAGTACAACTTCAGAATGCTTTTCAATATTTAATGAGCTGCAAGACCAAAATAGATAGCTCTGGAGACTGACAGCTATTATGAAGCCTTTCCTTAGCAGTACTTCAAGGTACTACCACTAAATGTGATCAAAATTAGTTACCATCTCAGGTACCATCCCAGAACTGTACAACATTACAGGTCCTGTTAGCTCTGCTTAGGGCAGAGAGATCATTTTTTGAAGTGGGAAAGGCCCTGGAATTGCAAAAGCATCATCTTCATTTGTGCATTAAAATAACAGGATCTAGGCAGTGATAAGAGATTATTTTTGGGAAGCACTGGTTCAGAACGAGGTTTTATTTGTTTTTAGTAGTGAGCGGGTTGCAAGTTTTTTTAAATCAGAATCTTGAGTTCATAAATCTTAGGACTGGAAGGGATTGCTTATCCTGACTTTCTACCTTCAGCACTTCATCCACAAGTACCAGTGGATAAGGTAAAAAAGTGTCATAGACAACCATCAAGATACTATCAAATAGTATGGCTGAGCTAACAAAGAATACTTCTCAAAGTCACATTATCAAAGGTTAATTCAGGTGGTACTGAATTGTCTTGCCTTAAAATGTTTTAATTTATTGTTGTGTAGGATTTAAAGCTGTATTGTGTTGCAAACAAACTTTGGACCCCATTTAACCTCTGTTTAAATGTTCTTGGATGCACCCAGTGGGACTGGGGATGCAGAATGTAATTTTTGTCCCCTTTATTCCTTATTGACATTTGTGAACACCAAGCAGGTGCCTTAAAATCTTAATTTTCAGTGTGAGTCTTCAGCAGTAAAAGGACAGATTGCAAAACTGCATTTGTAAAACTCAACACCAGGTATTTCTGTAGGAAAAAAAAGGAAGTTGGGTAGGTGTTTCTAAGTAGCATTGGAGAGGGAATAAGTAGGAGGTTAAGCAGTCATCTGCTTTTGGCAATCTGTTTTAAGAAAATGGAATTACACTAGGAGTATTTTTGCATTAAATTCTGCAGATTTGTGAGCTTTGTATACTGAGGTAGGGATTATCAGTTTGTATGAGGGTATTGGGTAGGTCTCATCCATTGGATTGACAGAGAAATCTTGGACACGAAGCAGTCTCCATGGTTTGACTTGGAACAGAGCAGCAGTGTCCTGATGGTCTAATTTTCTGTTCCAGATGCCTCCTTGTCTGTCCTGCTGCTGAGTTCAGAGGAGTTGTGTCAACAGTGGAAAAGCCACTCTAGGTTAGCAAAGGTAGATCTAATGCTGTTCAGGTCTAAAAAAAGAAAAGTCCAAGATCAGAATAGTTTGAGGAAATGAAAATTTGGCTGAATTCTGGCGAAGTGGTTTCTGTGGTTTTAGGTACTTTGGAAAGCTGTGAGCTGCAAGACAATCTAAAAGCATGTTGAACTGAAGAGCTGTGGGTGTGTAGCTCTGAATCCCTCCTTTGGTAGCACCAGTCGTGGCCCCTGTGTGCAGAGTCACACACAGATGTTTGTAGGCTGCCAAGGTCGACGCAGTTCAGCAGGGAGAGGAGTAGGAGGAAGCAGAGGTGATGGCAATAGTCCGTCGTGGAGCTCGCTCATGGCAGAGGGCTGTGGAAAGCAGCCGGTGTAAGGGCTCTGAGACTGCAACTGCTCATGCGAGAGTCCAGAGTTATCTGCCTTCAACTTGTTACACTGCACCACTCACATTCTGACATACTGTCAGTTTCTGGGAGATCATAAGAAAATCATTGTATACTGTGCAATCCGAAAAAGATAATTAGCAAGAATTGTGGTGTAAACAGTCATTAAAAATTCATTATACCATCTTTTTAACTGTAGTAAACATGTCTAGCAGTAGATTCTCTTATGACTTCGCTTGTTATATTTGTAGCTACATACTAAGTGAACTTTTGAACCCAATTTTTAAAATGGTTTGCTCCATATAATCACTCAGCGAGAAGGCCAAGGTTTCTTTCCTTAGTCTTCTGAAAAGAGGTCAGTGCTGGAGAGAGAGTGCTGGACCACTGGCCATGGGAACCAGAGCTGCTGGTGGTGTGGGGGGTGCTGTGGCAGCGAAGGTGCCACTTGTCTGTTGGGCCCTACGGGAAACAGGCAGAAGCTCCACGAAGCCTTGGCGGCTGTGCTTGGGCACTGTCAGAACAAAGCTGCCATGTGTTTTTAGGGTTTGTTTGGAATGTTTAGCACCTGAAATATGTTCCTGTTTCTGCTCAGATAAAGCGTATCAAATATAGTTAGCTGGTTTCTAGAATAAAAGGGTGTTTTCATTATTAGTTATTTTCTGTCTTGATGATATTTCCAATGAACCATCTGACCTAGAGTAACTTCTTTAACCTTTGCTTTTTGTTTCTCTATTCATAGAGTGGGGAGATGATTGCTTGACTACTTTGCTATTTTTAGTTCTGGTTGTTAAATAATAGATGTTTGTTCTACTGAAGTATGATAAATTTTAGGGCCTTTCTGCCAGTAGCTGCAGGTTACATTTCCATTGGCATAGCCTTTTTCACTTTGATTAGAGTGTAGTTTTCTATAAATACTCAAAATGTGGAAAGAAATATTAAGAGCAGTCCGTGCTCTCTAAAACAGTAGTCTTGCATAAAGATTGCAGTGTGCCCCTGGCCTTCAGCTCCCCTTATCTAAACTGGAGGACAGAAATAACCTGTACTTCTGCTTTCATTATGGAAATTTGAAATAGTTCAAATTTGAATGACGTTTGCACTGTGTACATTACAGAAGTAGCAGTTCTTCTAATTGTTCCTTACTATATTCTTCTTCTATGTTACTTAAAGTTTGGCCTGACTAGGTAAGCAATCCAGAAAAAGCACATGTTTTTTTTTGCTTGGAGTTTTCCTATGGTAATCCCTTTTGACAACTTTGAAATGAAGCTTGACTATTGTTTGTGACCTGACAGTAGATCAGCAGTCAGAGGAAACAAGAAGGTGAGAATCAAGCCACGAAGGTCAGGAAACCTTAACGATGTTCTTGGATTTTGGGAATTCACGTTCAAATCTCTAGGTTCTCTGCTTGAAGGAGAAACATGAATAAACTCTGTTTCCTATAGCGCAGATTAAGTCTTTAACCTCGTTCTATGCTGAATAGATCTTTGTCTCTTTGTGCTGCAGAAACTTGCAGTGGCAAGTTAATGTTTCTCAGAATGGAAATAGATATCAAAACCTGCTGTTTTAATTTAAAGAAACCCTACCCCACATCATTTTGGTCATCCTGGTTTACTTCACAGATGTTTATTTTGCTCAATCAAAATGCCTGTTAGAATAAAAAAGAAAGTTGCATCTGTTTCAATGAAAACCTTGTTCTATGTCTGTCGCTCTGGGACACAAACAGCACGACACGGACGACAGCTCGTTCCAAGGCAAAAAAGACTTTTAATTTCTGACTCCATCTCCTTATATACAAAATCCATGGGCCAGTGGCATTGGAGGATGACGGTGCCACCTTTCCAATGCCACTGGTCAACCCAACAGTCCATCAGCTTTCTCCTCCTCCATAAAAGAATGCAAACAATAAGTTATTTACACAAAGTGTGTGAGAAAGTTCTGGAGAAAAATGCAAACACAGAAGGCTTTTAGAAAACTTGAAAAAAACAGGGCGACATATGTCTATCTTAGAGTCGTTTGGAGCAGATCTGTGTGGCCACTGATCTCTGGTTTAATTTGTTTGCTACTTATTTTGTGCATTTCTGTAGTTACCTATCTGTATTTGGTAACTGTCAGAACAGAAATAGCAAAGATTTCTGTCCCTTTGTGTTGCTGGAAGTCTTTGCTTAGCTGTGACTTGAGGTTTTTAATTCTTTGTCCTTAGTTTTTCTGTCTCAGAATATAAGACATCACGGAGATGTTTTGAGCGCTTGATAGATTTTTGGCTAAATTGAAGCCAAATTGAAAAAATTAGTATGAACACTGCCTGTGCCCCAGCTTCACTGAATCTTCCTTTGTTTTATATGGTTCTAATTGCAGGAGATAAAGGTAATGTGTGAAGAGCAAGAGTACCAGAGGTGATGTTTTGTGCTGGCTTTACACCTCAGTCCTGCAAGCAGTTTAGCATGCTTGTGCGTTTTTCTAATGCAACTTCAAGAAATATGATTTGTAAATAGCCTTTGGAGAATTAGACCGTCTTCATCTGATGTGATAGAACCAGTCAATCAAGGTCGGGATACTTCCAAGTAGTATTTTTACGTAGATCCTTTTAAGTAGCAGAAAAGGATTCCCCAGGCATTGCACAGGCTCTGTGGTTCTTAGAACAGCAGCAGCATAAGCTTTAACAGGCTGCACAAAGGGGAGTTTGTCCAAGATGGTGCCAGCATCACATTCTTCCTTTTGATGCTGTGACTCTCTTCCACTCTAATGACCTATTTTTTCCACACTGCTGACCTATTTGGGGATCGGGGTGGGAATTTATAGAATATTTTGTGTTCTTGTTTCCTTTTATTTATTTCCATATGCATCCAACCTAGCACAAAGGAAAACTCAGAATGAATGAACCTTTTTCTTCTTGGTCAGGTAGTAGACCAGCTTGAAGTGCTTCTTCAGTGTCCCAAATTCTGTGATTATGATTGCATTAAAAAATTGTGAAGTTTTGATGCTTTGAATAAGTGCAGTAACAGCAACTGCAGTATTACTGGATCCACCAGACCTTTGGCATTGAGAACTGGTGGATGTCAGCTGAGATTGAAGAAGAGACTGTACTTACCAAGACTTTAACCAAGTTTTGAGGGTTTCAGAAATGTTAGAGAAAACAGCCTGAACAGAACAATGTTTAACAAATTTTGACTAAACAAAATGCTGTCTTTTCCAAATCTACTTGTGCTGACTGTTACACTCCATCTCCTTGCTGCCACTTCGTCAGTTTTAAAATTATTTTCTCTAAATAGATTCAGTCTCATCTAATAAGCTTAGGTTTATCTAATTATCACCCAGGTAGGATTACCTCTGTTAACTGCCTGTGATGTCTTTTAACTCACCCATTCTGAGGAGGTCCTGCTTTCCCAGGGCTTCTCTGCTACTGTTGCTGGAAGTTGTGCAGGAAGTGCTGCCTGGGGCCAGGCAAGAAGGGGAATGGGGTTTGAGTGAAAAAAACAGTGAGATAACATCACTCTCCAGCGGCCTCTGCCAAGGATGTGAGGAAGCCATAATCCTCAGCCACCTCAGATGTAGGAATAAAGTTTTGCTCGTGGGAGAGTCACTGGCTCACTCACATCCTTTGGAAAAGGTTCTGCTAACAATCCCAGTCACGTTTTTTTCCTTTGTTGGGGTTTTTTGTTGTTTTGTTTCTCTTCGATTAGGCAGGTTGACAGGTGGGACCTGTGTAGCAGAGTGGCTCAGACAGGGCCCTTCCACACAGCCCCTTCCCCCTACCATGACACAGAAATGGCTTCAGCTGCAGTGGGCACTGAGACTACTGCAGAGTATTTTGGTGAAAGGTTTAATATTTCTTCTAAAACCTTGCCTTCTGTGTTGCACTTGGGCACATTAGATTTGGAAGGGAGAATTTGTCTTCCACTTCAGTGTCATACTCATGGGAAGAGGAGAGGGGGATTTCTTTTGCCTGGGATGCTTTTGTCTCATGGTTTAGTGCTTACCATGCAAGGTAATCCCACACAGACAGTGCCCTTTGGTGTGCTGCTTGGGCTTTTGCCATTTAAAACAAAAAGAGCTAAGTTCTTTGGACAAGAGGATGTCTAATAATGAAGTACAAATTTTCTTGTTAAACTTCTGACTTCTCGAAAATGATTAATTTTCTGTAAATTCTTTCTTTGGAGAACATTGACTTTGCAATAATGAGCTTGCTAAAGGAAGGCACACCAATTTATATGCTGTGATTCATACAGGAAAGGAAGAAGAGAGAATTTGACAAAATGCGCCCATTATTAAGAAATACCCCTCTGGATACTTGGTGGTCTGAGTACCTCTGCTGTGTAAGCTGCTGTAGAGCCACACAGAAATCAGTGTCAGCAAATTTCAGGAGTTTGTCAGAGGAAAAAAAACCCAACCAAATGTGGTCTGCTGCAGCTTATGAAAGCAACACATCCAGTGTCTGTTACCTGTGTGCTGCTGGAAGTGTTTCTCTTGGCTCTGGGCAGGTCTGTTGCATCGCTGGTGGCCCCGTCCTGTGCAGCAGTTCTGGGGTGGGATTTGCTGCCTGGGATTATTGAGACCCCGTGCTCTCCCAGCACTCTTCCCTGGATACCGTGTCCCACCAGTCCTTGGTGGGGCTCCCAGGGTCTGGGGTCAGAGAGGAGGAAGCGGAACCTCCTCTTTTGGGTGCTGCTGTGAGTTTTGTGTCAGCAAGGTTGGTCTGGACATGACTGGGTCTGGTAGGGAGCCCTACCAGTCTGAAGTGAAGTTTAGGGGTTTGGTTTCCCCACTCTATTCTGCTCGCTGATGAAGTGAGCCAGGTCTCACTACATATTGGTCCGTCCTCTTTACTCTTCCTTTTGGAAAATGTTACATTGGCAGTAAGATGCCAAAGAGAATTAGCAGTAATCCAGAAGCTGTATTCTGACTTTAAAAAGGATCTTGTGAATCTCCAACTCTGTACTGATGGTGCACCACCTCAGGTAGTGCTTCTGTAGCAACTTCCTGAAGGAAACCCCCTGTGCTTCCTGCTGCATGGCTTTCCTTGCATTGCTACTGAGCAGGCCCTGAGCATGTTACCAACAATTGATCTTCCTTCTATTTCTAAGTCCATGTAGCTGGTTTCAGATGACCAAGAGCTGGTCTCTGTGTAGCAATCACTGTCTGCATACACCAGATAAAACTCCCCCTTCATGTCTGATCCTCAGCTGGTGTCCTCTGGAGAAGGACTCTGGCATAACTGAGATGGATGTTAACTGAAGGGCTTGTGTGCAATAACAGTTTCAATAACTGATTTCCAAAGGAAACAAAAAAATGCCTATGTACATAGATAGGTTTTTAAACGACTTCATTAAAGTCTGTGACACTTAAATATTAGTAATTATAGTGGATGGTAGGATCAGGTCTGTCATTCCATGCTGTTACAGCATAGGTGGTTGTGATGCTGGATTCTCAGAGGTGCTTCATATGTGTACTCTGACAAGACCAAGTTTTCGTGTTGCATATCTGGTTACAGAAGTGATCCATTGTTAATGTTTTTCCTGATTCTGCTTTTATTGCATGTGAATTTTGTAATTGTAACAAGTGTTTTCTGGTGGGTGACAATGTGCAAATAAAATAGGAAATCACATTTCTAGTCACATAGTGCTCACAGTCGTGTTCTTTCAAATAAGTAAATATATTCTTGTTTGAAATTATATTATTTAGGAATACTCTAAATTTAAATAACTGACTCTAGGTCAGTTTTTAGCTGTCAAGCTCAACTATTTCTTATACTTTTTCCCCCCCTGCCTCTNTTTTTTTTTGCAAACTAAAACACCTTATCTAGCAAGAAGTTGAGAAGTTTACAGACCTAGAGAAACTCTACCTCTACCTTCAGCTGCCTTCGGGTCCCAGCAATGGAGACAAAAGGTATGTGTGTGAGTGTAAAGGTGAGCAGCTAGTACGGAAAACTTGCTTTACTTCCTGTGGCACTTAACTGCTGAGAAATCATTCACGTGATGTTGGTAGCAGAAGCAACCTTTATTAAACATAAAGTACTCTTGTTTTCCTGAAGATCAGATGTTGGGGGTTTTTTTAAACTTTAGAATCATTTATTGCATGAAAAGCTTGTGAATCTATATATCCTAAAATGAAAGAGTCATCAGAAAAAGTGTTTCACAGTCTGTAATTGTTCTTTCACTGTTTATGTATGAAGTCATAAAATAGCAACACCAAAGTGATGGTGGGTGAAAGAAAAAACTGATTGTATTTCTGGTAACACTTGTTTGACTAAAGGAAGTTCTAGAAAACCAGCCCACAGATCTGAGTGTCACAAAATGAACCTGTTCCCAGTAGCATGGTTATAGGCAGGCAGGTGCCTACAGGAAGCACACTGAGTATTTCCTGGGAAGACTGGGTGTTCCCAAAGGACATCTGCCAAACTAAGTGGGCAAAAGCTTACAGGTGGCCAGTTGGGAACAATAAATTTAAGAGTCACTGTGTACTCGCAGCTGTGTATCAGTCAAGAACTGGAGTGTGGAGTCTCTTTGTTAAACGGTGGATGAAAGAGGGAGAAACTGCTGCGCGTGGCTCAAGGAATAGGTAAATCCATGAGGTGCGGGCCCTCTTTGTCTCTGATGTCTCTCCACCTATATAAACAGTTACTAAGTCTTGTGAGTGAGAAGGAGCTGTAGAGCCGTGTCTTCATCCGCACTGCTCATTCTCTCCCCAGCGATCAGATCTCCATGTCATCCAGCCGTGCCCAGCAGATGCACGCCTTCTCGTGGATACGCAACACCCTGGAAGAGCACCCCGAGACATCCCTTCCCAAGCAGGAGGTTTATGATGAATACAAGTGAGTGCCATACGTACGGCTTTAGCCACTGCAGCGTTCTGTGACGCCGACTCTGCAGCTACCCCACTGGTGTGTGTAGACATGTGATGGACCATGCTGCTGTACCTGAGAATGCGGTAGCTACTCTGTGGCAAACTATATTCATTGCTACTGCCTCTGGAGATAAGGCTGTGATGTTTAAATTGTGCATTGCACATACAATTGCTGAAGGAAAGGTACAAGTATTTCTTAACAAGTAAATATCAGTATTGGGTGAATGAATGAATATATTAGGTTTGTTTTGTGCAGAGTGACACAGGTAAAAAGCATCAGTTACTATCTTAAAATATGTTGGTCTGCTTGTTTACATGTATATATGACTGCCTTAACAAGGGTGAGGGGTTGAATTGTTCCCCATGGGATGCAACTATTTTGCACATACGACCTTGCCCATCGCACCTTTCTTTCCAGAATAATGCATAAATACTGGACCTTCCTGCAGCAAACCTGATTTCTACAGAGGCACAATGTATCTGAATATGTATGAAACCAGTAACCAAGGCCGCTGTGAGTCTGTGTTGTCAAGTCTCAAAGCTACCGTGTAATGAGAAAGCGATTAGAAGCAAGGGAGAGGGAGCTGTCTGATGAAAGTTGGATTTGAATTCATTTACAGAACATACCCCATGGGGGAGGGGGAAAGAAATATCCTCAGCCCATTTGCCTGAAGATGAATAACAGATTTATGATCTAGTATGAGTATTTCCATAATCTGAACGATTACAGTAATTTGCAGGGAGCTGAATCCCTTCACCTCCTAAGTGCCTACAGGATTCACCCCATAGTAATTGTTATTGCAGGGTTGCCTTCTGCAAATACCTCCTTTTAATTAACTCTCTCTGCTGAAGTGTTTTACTCTGATTGAGCTGGGGCCTGATGGCATTGGCTTGCCTGGGGTTGATAAACATGCACACACCTATTTCTGAGCTCCTGCAGGGCCGGGAGCGGTGACGCAGCCTGGCAGTGCAGCCAATGGCACAGACGTGCCGGGGTGGCCAATCCCCGAGCAGCAGCCGCTCGCGCAGACACAGCAACAGCGGCAGCTGCTGTGCGGGAGAGATGGAGCGTTATTCTTAAATATATTTCTTATTAAATAATTTATGGCCTGCTTCAGCAACAAATCTGCTTGGCTTCCATGCTGTGCCAAGCTGCAGATGCCCGGAAATATCATCATCTACAGATTGTGGAGTGTGAAATTTGGATGGCTTTGTATGTAGCTGCATCAAGTATTTGTGTATTGTATTTTTTTTTCCCCTAACAAAATAAGGATAGTAAGCAAATATTCAGGAAAATATCAAATGTTTGGAATCTGTTCTCCTTTGAAAGCTTCTGTTTTTAAAACATTCAGTTTCTTTGAATATTTTCGTGAGCTATTCTTGCACACCAAAGGAGAAGTAGTCTCGGAGTGGGACGTGGGGAACAGGCATATAAATATGGGAGTTAGTTTTGATATGTCCTTTACCTAAGGGTGCTAAGACCTCTCAAAACTCAGTTCTGTTGTATTAGCCAGTTACCATTTCTCTCTCCTATGCGCAGAGGAGGATCTTGCATGAGCTCACATAAGCAAGCTTATGCACTCTGCGTGTGTAGATCAAAAGTGCAAGGCTTCAGAAGAGTGCTGCATCATACCAGCATCTTCATTCCTGCCGTAAATTTTGGTCAAAATAAATCTTGCAAAACTACTGGCCTTCTGCATCACCTTCCATATTTTTTTTTCTATGAAGAGGGAAAGACAGAAGCGTGCACTCCACACAAGTTCACCATTGGCAAGTGATGGTGTTTTCAGCTCCTCCACATTTCAGTAGCCCCTTCTCACTGGGCTTATTCAATACAGTGACTCTTCCTTCTGTTTTGTTGCTCTTCAATTTAAGTGTGAATTCATGTTTCTAACTGGATAAAAGTGAGTGGATTCATCGTTCTTTTGAAAGGGATAAAATAAATAAAAATGCGTCACAATATAAAGCAGCAGCACTTGGTAAGGCTGAGAGCTTGCAGCTGAATTTTAGAAAGGAGGTAGATGAGACTGTTTCACCTCTTGTTGGTGCTGTGATGCTGCTTGTACTGACAGAATACATTGAGCTGTAAGAAGCTGGGTTTCTATTGGGTGCTCAGTTATTCTGCCAACTTCCTCTGGGAGTTATGTGTGAACACAGGCTGGAAAGTATGGGAGATCAAGGGGAGGTGCCCAGCATGTTATACAGCCTCCAGTGAATGGGTGCTGCTTCCCATTAGATCATTTCAGTGTTTTCTTTTAAGTCAATTTTACTTGGATATCTTGTCCCTATTAGAAAACATCCTTCACACACAGCCATGTGTAGGTTTAGCTGAGTTTAGAGAATTAGGATTTCAAATCTAAATGCAGTCTTGCAGTACTTATGCAGGCAAAATCCTTATTTGCCCACAAAATAATTTGTTGAGCCTTCAGTGAACACTTGAGTCCTCTCATCTTACTTCTACTGCCACGATGCAAGGGAAGAAAGGCATTCATATTTAAGTTTGGTGTCCTGAAGATTCACTTGATACGCTTAATATGGATTTAGGAGGTCTTTGAGTTATCCTGTATCTCTTTCCTTTAGTCTGTAAATCATTAATCCTTGCTTTACTGGCTTCTAGGCCACTTGGTGCCACCTGATACACCAAGATGCATAGATTATATGCACTAAGTGTTGAGAGTACTAACCAACAAGCTAGAAGAAAATTCAGAAGCTAACACAGAAGTGGGCGGTCGGTATAGGTATACCATGTCTGTTGAACACATGAAGGACACAAGGTACATGCTAATCTTGTTGGGTACTGCTTATCCAGGGTTTTTATATAAAATTCCCCTACAGAAATAAGATGGGACCTATTGTGTTGCAAAGTCTAGTCCCATGTCATAAGCAACTACCCATATAATTCCTTTGAAAGCCAATCAAACTCCATCTAAAGCAGTTGTTTCTCACCTCTGCTGCTGCTCTTGGGAGTCTGACCTGCAATTTAATTTCTCTAGTGGTTTTCAGACATCTGGTTTTCATCCTACTGATTATAAGGAGTCATATATGTGCCAGCATTGTTTGTCAGCTTAATGCGAGCGTACGTCTTTCTGAGGTTCTTGACTCTAGCCCATTTTTGGAGACGAGTTGTTTTGGGGATTGGATAAGCCAAGAACTCTGTTTTGTTTCATTCAATAGGTTCTTTATCATTTTCTATTCATGCTGGTTTGTTCTGCCTATGAAGTTGTGTAAGCTGGGCTGCATAGCCTGTCTTTATCAGCTTTTTGGTTAATTATTTTTTGTGTGTGTGTGTTTTAATTCAGGTGCACTGCCAGTGTATTTTATGTCTGNAGTAGCAGAGAGAAGAGCTTCAGGGGAGAGACTCCTGGTATGTCCTGTCAAGTCAATGAGAGACCACAGATGGACATGGAGGGTTCTCGGCCAAGCCCAGGAGGGGAGGGGCCACATAGGATGATCTGTCTGAAAACTGAAATTCCATGATAATACTGATAGCTCAGAAATCTCAAGCTTGCAGGAGCTGCCACTGTGGATATGGGGGCACCATTTAGACTATATGTTTTGCTGCTAGCAAGTGATTGTCTTAAACCAGATGTGCTAGACTTGAGGAATGGATAATTTTATTCCCTTTTGATTTCTTTATTTTATCCTAAGGGGGGAATAATTTTAACTTTGAAGTTAATAGATTGGTAGGTCCCTAATCCTGGTGTTTTGCTAGCTTGTTTTTTTGGGTTTTTTTACTTTATTTTGCTGGCATTGTTGAGTTTCAAATAAAGGTACTGCTGACTATGGGAGAGAGATTCGGAGAGTCCTCCTTTGAATGGTATTTGATACTTAAATTCTTGTAATCAGCATCAGTAAGCAACGAAGACTCTCCATTCAGGAATTTTCAGACTACAGTTTGAATCCATGGAGGCCTGACAAGATGCAAGGGACAAAAAGCACACGGAGGTCTATTTTTTACACATGGAGCAATGTCTGATTCATGTGAGGGTACAGTGAGGCAGGAAAGAATTCCTTTGTAATAACTTCAAAGGGGCATATCTAGAAACCAGCTTCTTGGCGTACATTGAAATGAAGTGTGTTGGTATATAAACTGGATATAAAGCTTCTTGATGTTCCACATAGAAGCTAGACTGATGCATGACATACTGTGGCTGCTGGGAATCTCACTGAGAAGGTTTTATACTGGTACATTTTAGGCCACAGCGCATCAACGTCTGTGCAACAGCGCAGGGAGTTGCTATCTTCGTGCACTTCCGGAGCAGGTCCTGGTATTCTCCTTTGCTTTATGTTTCTGATTTTCCAGAACATTTACCTTTTGCAGCAAAATCAACAATTCTCGTTCTCTGCCTCAAGAACATATTTTTTAAATGTCTCATATGCCGAAACAGAATTCCTTTTGCTGTTTTTGAGAAATGAAGACAGATAACAGTGCCCATTTTACTAGAACAAGTAAAGATGGCAAAATAATTATTCTTTGTTTCTTTATTCCTCTATCTCATCAGGTTGTATACTGAGTTGCATGATGATCTTCATTTGCAGCAGCAGTTGGAATCTCTGTTAATTTAGGACTGTTAAATAGGGTTGTCTGTAATCACAGTTCTCACAGTTCACTGGACCCACAGTGGTAGGAGGACTGAGTCCTCAGTATGTGCTTGTGTTACACCTATAGAGCTGGTTCCCTGGGAGGGCATCTTTTAACTTTAGTTCTGTCAAGGTCTATTAAATAGAAGTTGTATATGCAAAATCTTTCTCTGGACACTGACACATCTCTTACCTACTGCTTTTCAAATATTCCTGCAGGACTTCAGGCCTTACCACACTCAAGCTGTGCTTCTGGCTAGAACAGGGTCTCTGCTTTATTACGTCCTGAAATATGTGAAATGAAACATATGCTTCAAACTGAGTTGTGGAGTAAATCTTAACTGTGTTCTAGATAGTACCACTGCTTGTTATATCTCCACATGACTTGTCTTTGAACTCAGTAGAGAACAAGGCAAAAACTATGATATTAATAGCTCTGTTTATACATTTTTAATGCATTCAGTTCGTTGTGGATAGCTTCATTAATGTTAAATGTGGTTCTAAATATGGACGGGGATAAGTGTTTTCTTTTGAAAACCTTTGGAGTCTAGCATGTAGGCTGGCCTTTTGTATTAACTACCATTCCATTCACGCTTTCTTTCTCTTTGTTGCAGGAGCTATTGTGACAATCTTGGCTACCACCCATTAAGTGCTGCTGACTTCGGGAAGATCATGAAAAATGTCTTTCCAAATATGAAGGCTCGTCGTCTAGGCACAAGAGGCAAATCAAAATATCCTTTGCTAGAACGCTTTTCAGTAACTTGTTATGCACTTGCCTGGAGAACATCTGTTGTTGTAGCTTAACTACTGGCTAAACGCAGAAGTAGTGTTGAATACAATATGCCAACACTTTTCCAACGTTCTTAAAATTTATTAGTTGCAGTAGTGTTAGGTTGCAAGATAAAACTTTGGAAACAAGTACTTAAATTTAGATTTTGACACTTAGTTGTCACAGCAGCAAGGCATCAAAAAAGTTTTCTAATTTAGTGCAAAGAAGAACCAAAACCATTAGTGATTTTCAAACCAATTTTTCGTCAGTCAGAATGTTTTCTGGTCTGACCTTCCCATGAGAACCCTTGGAAGCCATGGTGAAATAATGTCCTACCTGCTGCATTCCCCAGGGCTGGCTCTTGCTGCATCCTGACATGCTGGGTAGGCAAAGCCCCTGCAGTAAGCAGCGGAGGGAGAGCATGAAAAGGCTAAAAGGCACTGAGGCACTCGTAGGCCCTAATTAAAAACCACTCAAAAGAAGTAGCAGTAATGATATGGATGTGCTATCATACTGGCTTTTGCCAGGTCTCACTTGAAGCATGCATTTAGAGAATTAAATGCTAGCAGGCAGCCCAGAATTGCTTGTCTTCCATTGAGGAAAAAACTTTCCATTTTGTAGTAAATGGAGAAGTTATGTGTCAGTTAAACTGTTTCAGAAAATACAGTGTTGGATTATCTAGCAGTGAAATCTAAAACTACTCATGTTTGGATAGAGTTGGAGAAGTGTTAAGGAAGAAATCATATGATGTAATTGTAGCTTGACCCAGGGGATCTCTTTAAGATCTATTTTCAATGTTTCTAATTCAGAATGATCAAAATTGTCTCACACCTACTGCAATTCCCAGGCTCCTTAGATTTCTTTTACTGTAATCAGGTTAATGCAAGCAATTGCAAACTCCATGGCCTAGGAAAGAATACAGACATATTTACAGAATGTGAAAAATTAGTGATCCTGGAAAGGGTTCGTGTGTCATGGAAAAAAAAAAACTGTGTGTGAACTCCCAGACTAATGCTCTGGAGAGGAAAAATAAAAGGCTGATTTGATTTTTAGACCTATAAACAAGTAAGTACGAGTAATAAAGAGAGCATATTTTTATGTGCCGATTTGATGAGATCAGTGTAAGAAAAAGTCTGGATCTTTGTATTTTTACAGAAAAATTATCATGGATGAGGAGAGAGTGTCTCAAAAAATGATATGAAATCTTAGGAAGAAATGCACTGATCGGGCACTTGATCTTGTCCTGGGAAACTTCAGTTTGAGGAAGTCCTTCAGGAGAAGGAAACAAAGTAGATCCTAAATTGGAGAATGCGTTTTTTAATAGTGATTAACTTTGTTTCATTTTTTTATTTTTTCTCCCACCTTGTTTTAGAAAAAGAGTTTAGTCAAAATTTATGTTAATTATTTGACTATTGAGTAGCCACTTGAAACTGCCTGGCACGGTTTAGTGCTTGTTCTAAGTAATCAAATGAAATTCATCATACCCAGCTTCTCTGCATAGATTGAGAAACCCAATGACCTGGCAAAGAATGCAGCTATTGATAGACCTTTGACTCCGTCTGACTGTAAGATCATGTAAATGAGAGGAATTCTTAGTTCTATGTTGAGTTTGCTTTTGAGGGTTATCAGACGAATTACTGCTTTTGTCTCCTATCCCCCAGCTAACAAGCAGACAATGTAGACCTTAATTGTTGTTCACATATTGCTACAGTGGACTAAGGAAGAAGGCTTTTGTGCATATGCCAACACTGCCCAACCTTGACTTTCATAAAACTGGAGATGGGGTATGATGTATATTTGCTTATTTATATATATTTCTGCTAGTTAGCATTTATTATGCTGTTTTTCTGTCAGAACTTTTCAAAACCAGGTGAAGATATGTGCAGCTTTTAAGATTTTTCTTTATGATTCTTATATTCTGAATCGTTGTTTAATGTTTTTTTCTGTAAAGTTCATGATGAATTGCAATACTTTTAAACTAATTTAGGAGGTGAAGTATACTTCCACAGTGTTCCTATCCACTGTATACATGTTTCTCATTCTGATTCTCTTTTGCTTTTACTTTATTTTTTTTAAGTCAGTGTTAAGGAAGGGAGAGCCCAGTGAAAGAAGCAGTTCCTTGGTAATAGTGACTGCTGAATTGATAAGACTGGATACAGGGGACATCAATTGTTGGTGCTCCAAATATTAGGATTCTGTCTGTGATTTTCTTCCAGAAGTGTCGATTCCATATAATGCCTTTCAAAACAACCTGTAGATTATAGTTAAGACATTTAATTTTGAAAGATATTGATGTTGTGACCTCATTCTCATAACTTCATGTAGAACTGTAAACATACTACTCCAACTTTCGATGTGATTCTGATAATAATTTGCTTTCTATTTTTGTTTTCATGCCTTAATGACCCTTATTAATTAAAGTAACCTTTCCTCCTTTGTTTGTTTTAGTTGGATGGAGCAGAGCCATCGGGGCAGCTGCAAAGTGCTGATGAGGAAGTCGTCTCTGCAGCCTGCCGGCTTGTTTGTGAATGGGCCCAGAAAGTGCTGAGCCAGCCTTTCGATACTGTCTTGGAACTGGCCCGTTTCCTTGTCAAAAGTCACTATATTGGCACTAAGTCAATGGCAGCTTTAACAGTAATGGCAGGGGCACCAGCAGGTAATGAGATAATGCTGAATGTTGAAATGGGGGATCTTACTGCTGAGAGTAGTAACAGCTTGGTTTGAGGAAGCGCTTCTCTTCAGGGCAAAATTTAACACTGACTCTGAGCATTGAGCATTCATTTATGTGATTTTAGTCACATTGCTGCAAATCACTGTTCTTGCTGGTAGTCTGGGTAGAGATCTGAAAATCAGCACTGGTCTCAGGTTTAGCTGGTGATCCTTCCATTGCTCTGGTGAGGACCTTGGTCTTTTAAAGCACTTCAGGATGTGTGAGTACTTTTGCTGAATTTATTTATATACTTGGCTAGAACAGGAGTTTGGTGCTGCTACAGTACTGGTTTGTAGATAGACTGCTGGTGTAGCTGTGTTCTATCTGCTAACTTGGCCTAATTTGGAAACAATTTTCTGTCAAGAGCAGATTTTTTGTGTGGTTTGTTCCCTTCTGCATGCTCGAAATCAGTCACTTAATCATTTGAAATGGTTTTGATGACCATGGATAAAGTAAATTACAAAAATGAAGGATGACAAGGCAAATGCAGGTGCACAACATTTGCCCCAGACAAATGCCTCTGAGAAGTTCTGACAAGGCCAGCCTCTTGAGACAGTTTTAAATGGAAAGTGGTGTTCAGGTGATTGATCCCCTTCTGGATCATGTTCTTTTTCCTTCCAATTCTCTTTCCTTTATTCCAGCTTGGACTTGACAGGTGGCAGTGGTGTTTTTTGCTGCTTGTATGCTCCATTGTAATCTAATGCTTGGCTACGTTGGTTCTGCTTGCTGTGCTGCTGGAAGGGGCACTCAGGGTATGGATAGCCCTTATAGCTTCTCCCCCTCACTTCCTTCAAGACAAGATGATTTCCTTCAAGGAAAAGGGCAGTTACTTCCAGTGCATGTCTCTATGGCTTGGATAGTAATTTTAGAAGAGATTCTTCCTAGAATGACAAAAATATTTCCATTCCTCTTGCAGGGTGCTACAGTGTCTCTTTGCGTTAACTGAGAAAAAACAACTTTTACCCTCAAAGAAAAATTTGAGGGGTTTTTTCTTACCAATATTACTTGCCCATATAGAAGACTTGTGTTCCAGTAATTGCAGTATATTTGGGCATTTCACTGCTCTGTGAAGAAGAAATTGTGGAAGTGGGGACATGTTGTGACATTCAACCTCTTACGGTACATGCAGACTACTGCTGAGAGAGTGGGCTCCCAGATCACAGTTCCTAAGCATGTGCTGGGCATCAAAACCAAATACTTGGGTTTAGTATTGTAGAATTAATATCAGTAAAACCAGTAAAGTAGTAAGACGGTGTTGATTAATTTATGATTAGGAGTTATTTTAAAACTGTAACCTCAAAGTGTGAGCAAAACAATGTTAAAGTATTTCTAAAGGGGTGGTTCAGCAAGGTTATTTGATCTCTGAAGAGCATGCTAATCCTCTTGACTGCTAATAAACAGATCATAAATGTGATGTGGTTTCGTAAGGGAAATTAGTACTAATTGCACAGAGGACACTTAAGTCTGTTTTCTCCCTGAAAGCAATACTTGCTTGCTTTGTGATCAGCAAAGTAATTTCTCCAGAAAAAAAAAAGTTCTCCCATTCTAATTTCCATTGTTTTTTCAACTTTTTCTTCTTTTTTTTCTTGAACACCTCTCTTTTTGCCATTTTTCCCCCGTTGTCCCTGATGACACAGAGGTTTTGATCCATGCTGATATTAGATGCACTATATTTAATGTCTTGGCCATTAGATAATGTCATCTACTCAGAGCTTCACCTGTGTGACACAGACCCACAGCTTTCTGGAAACATTTTTCATTTAAAGCTACCTTTGAACAGGTAACAAAACAAAACCGCGGCAGGTGCTGTATTTTCATCTGAAACGAGCCCACCGCCCTCTGCTGCCAGTTCAGTGAAGTGCACCGGGCTGAGATGGTGCAGACACACAAGTTGCCTTTCGACATTACTAGAAACAGGAGGTCCATACAGAGTATTTTAGCAGCTAATATCCAGCTTGTCTAGCAGACAGATTTTTTTCCGCAAATGTGGAGATAAACTGAAGCTGAATAGAGTTAAACATGAAGTGGATGGGAGGACCTCATGGAGGAGGTGTTCCCAGAATGGTTTTGGAGATTCCTGCTGTGTATTCTCTGTTAGCTACAGAAGTGGCACCACAGTAGGCAGGGTATGTTTGGTTGTAATTCATTCTCCTTCTTTTGTTTTCAGGAATAAAAGGGATCCCCCAGCCCTCAGCTTTTATACCTACTGCTGAAAGTAATTCTTTTCAACCACAAGTGAAAACTCTGCCATCTCCTGTTGATGCTAAGCAGCAGCTGCAGCGTAAGATCCAGAAGAAGCAGCAAGAACAGAAACTGCAGTCTCCTTTGCCAGGAGAGTCTCCAGTAAAGAAAACAGAAGGCGCTGCAACTAACGGTGTGACCAGTATATCTAATGGAAGTCCTGCCATTCTGTCCCCTCCACCTATCGGCATTGTTGTGGCTGCTGTCCCCAGCCCCATACCGGTAATGCTCTCCAGCAGTTCTCTAGAGAATCCACCCCATGAAAAGGTTGTACATTGCAGTAACTAAGCAATGGTGTCAGTGGGTTAGAATAGTTCCCATTCAAAGGCTTGGGTGCCTTGATGCTTTTCTGTCTGGGCTGTGTTACATCACACTAGTTACAGGCTTGTTACAGAGGTAGAAGAATTCTGATCATGTAACATAGGCCAAGTTCATCTTTGAAGTCATTAAAGTGAGCCTTGACATGAAGTTTACCCAGATGAGAGAGCTGACACCAGTTGCGTGGGTCGCTGAGGCCCTAATATGGAATCTAAATTGCCTTTCATCGGCCCAGTGCATTTAGTGGCAGGTACAATTTTATTTTGAGCCAATGTCTGTAGTAAAGAACATTTTTTTCTTTCAGCCATATAAAACTGGGCTAGGGAGTACGGGAAGGTCATTTGGGTTTTAGATGTTTACTGTCCTGTTCGTTTTGATAGGTAAGCCAGTTTTTCTGCCTGACAGTGAGTTTGTGTTTAACTCACTTTTGAAACCTTAATGATCACCAGTATTTTGAACACATCCTCTCCTCTTTAGCCTTTGTATGTCTGTCTTTTTTCCCAGGTGGTGGAGGACTGTATGAGAATGACCCTTTCATTAGCAGAAGAGCAAACTAGTGTGTATACCAGTGCCCCATGCCTTAAAAACAGAAGGCATGTATCTGTCTACCAATCCTTAGGCAGAGAAATAGCAGTTGTCTTGGACAAAAAGAAGAGCTTATTTTGTTTCAAACTGGCATTCACTAGCTTTGCTATATTGGGCTGTGTTGCCTTTCACCTTTGAAATGCTTGGGGCTGAGGTCATGTGTGGGCTTTAGGGACTTCTTGCTTTGTTGCCACACCTTTTTTTTTTTCCTTTCTTTACAGGTGCCAAGGACCAGGCAGTTGGTGACATCTCCAAGTCCTATGGGATCGTCTGATAGCAAGGTCCTGCCGCTCAATGTTCAGGTGGTCACTCAGCACATGCAATCAGTCAAGCAGCCACCAAAGACTCCCCAGAACGTTCCCGCTAGCCCCGTTGGCGACCGCTCTGCCCGGCATCGCTACCCGCAGATCTTACCCAAGCCAGCAAACACCAGTGCTCTCACCATCCGCTCTCCCACGACGGTGCTATTTACCAGTAGCCCAATCAAGACTGTTGTGCCAGCTCCACATGTGAATTCCTTAAATGTGGTAAAAATGACAGCAATATCTCTTGCCCCGAGCAGCAGTAGTGTGCCCGTCAAACAGACGCCTTCAGTTAGCACTAGTGCAGGAGCAGTGGAAGAGGGGAGGACTGGTCCACAGATCAAAAATGGATCTGTTGTTTCACTTCAGTCTCCAGGATCCAAGCCTAGCACTGTTGTAGCTACGCCTGCAGTCAAGATCAAAACAGAACCAGAAGCATTGCTGGATGAGAACTCTGCACAGGGCCAGGAGAGCTCCGATGTGTCTAAATCCATAAAGGCAACCCCTGACTTGCCTCCTGCACAGCTAATTAATTTTGAGGTTGCAGCCTTGAAGGTTTCAACGGATGATGTCATGGAGCTAAAACCAGGTAAGGGCTGTGATCAGGAAGCTGAAGAAGCAGGGACCAAATATAAGACACAGTCTGATGAAATCACACCAGTTTCTTCAGCAGGCAATAATCAAAGCACTCTTAAGCTCACAGTTGCCAGTCAAAACTTATCCAGCACCAGCATCAATTCACCTCCTACCGGTGAGTCTATGATTAAGGACAAAACATGCACTAAAAGTCCAAGAAAGCGACAACCTTCCACACTTCAGGATTCTCAGTTACCACCTGTAAAGAAACCACTAGTGGAGCAGTTTGCAACTGGTAATGCTGTGGAGGGTCAAAAAGCTAACAATGTTAAGAAGACTCTGAAGGTTGGATCATTAACTAACAGTGACAATACAGCAACACTTGCTCCAGTTCCCAGCAAGGTACCTGTGACAGTACCTGTACCTTCTACAGCTGCTGCAAACTTAGCAACAGACCTTTCTTTGAGCACCAGTTTAAATACCTGTGATCCTGCTTTAGAACAGCAGCTTGCATCAGCATCATCTCCAGATATAAAAGTAAAATTGGAAGGAAACTTGTTTATCATAGAAAATGATTCAAAATCTGATGGCAGCTTTAACCCAAATACATGGCACCATATCACCAAAACCTCTGACTTTACATCTGTGAATTGTGATCAGCAGCAAGATATCAGTGTTATGACTATTGCTGGGCACTCTGGCTCTAGTGACTTACAGGAATCTGCGTGGGAGCAGGTGCACTGCGAAGGTATACAGCAGGATGTGTACAGTCAGCAGTTACAGAGCCAGATCCAGGACTCCTTAGATCAAATACAAGCACAGTCTTCAAATCAGTTACCTTTGCAGTCTGAACTGAAAGAGTTTGAGCATACAGTCCCTCAGTCAAATGAAAACTTCTTTTCATTTGATGACGACCTTACCCAGGACAGCATTGTGGAGGAGCTGGTGCTCATGGAGGAGCAAATGTCCATGAATAATTCCCATCCTTATGGTGGTTGTCTAGGAATGGCTCTTCAAAATCAGGCTGCAGCTCAAGGAGCTCCCGTGTCATCTCATCCAAGCAGCACGCACTTTTACCATTCAATCCATAATAACAGCACTCCAATTCACACTCCCACTCCCACCCCCACCCCGACTCCCACCCCCACCCCGACTCCAACACCCACCTCTGAAATGATTGCTGGATCTCAGAACATGTCTCGAGAGAGCCCTTGTTCAAGGCTGGCTCAGACAACTCCCGTAGACAGTGCCCTAGGAAGCAGCCGGCACACGCCCATTGGCACACCCCATTCCAACTGCAGCAGCAGTGTCCCTCCAAGTCCTGTGGAATGCCGAAACCCATTTGCATTCACTCCCATCAGCTCTAGTATGGCTTACCACGATGCCAGCATCATATCAAGTAGCCCTGTGAAGCCAATGCAGCGGCCTATGGCTACCCATCCCGACAAAACCAAGCTCGAGTGGATGAATAACGGCTACAGTGGGGTTAGTAATTCCTCGGTTGCAAACCATGGCATCCTCACAAGCTACCAGGAGCTGGTGGAAGATCGCTTCAGGAAGCCTCACGCGTTCGCGGTTCCCGGCCAGTCATACCAGGCTCAGCCGCGCCACCACGACACTCACTTCGGTCGCGTGACTCCTGTTTCACCTGTGCAGCACCAGGCAGCCCCTGTCAGTAGCGCTACCAAGCAGGAGGGCTTTGCTGTTCCTGCTCCTTTGGACAACAAAGGAACTGGTTCATCTCTCAACAACAGTCTGAGGTGCCGGAGTGTGAGCCCTGCTGTCCATCGCCAGCGTAATCTCAGTGGAAGCACTGTTTACCCTGTGTCAAATATACCACGCTCTAATCTGACACCTTTTGGAAGTCCAGTGACTCCTGAAGTTCACAATGTATTTGCTAATATCCATGCAGACACCAGTGCCAATAACATAGCACAGAGAAGCCAGTCAGTCCCATTGACTGTGATGATGCAGACGGCCTTCCCGTCTCTTCAGAAACAAACAAACACTAAAAAAATAACCAATGTGTTGTTAAACAAACTTGATTCTGATAGCGATGATGCAGTGAGAGGTTTGGGAATGAACAACATGCCCTCAAATTACACAGCCAGGATGAATCTCACTCAGATTTTGGAGACATCCACTGCTTTTCCTAGTGCCAACCCACAAAATATGATCAATTCCAGCACTTCAGTTTATGAATTCCAAACACCAAATTACCTCACAAAAAATAGCAGCACCGATCAGATCAGTTTTTCTTCTGGAGATAACCAAGCACAATCAGACATCGGAGAGCAGCAATTAGATTTTAGCAGCACTGTAAAAGACCTTTTAGGGGAGGACAGTCTGCCAACAAACCAGCAGCTGGTGAATCAGGTGGCATCAGATCTCAATAACGTTGCATCTGTTTTTCCCAGCGACATCAGGTTGTCTTCCGAGCTCTCAGGCAGCATTAACGATCTGAACACTTTAGACACAAACCTACTGTTTGATCCAGGTCGTCAGCAGGGACAAGATGATGATGCTACACTGGAGGAATTAAAAAATGACCCCTTGTTTCAACAAATCTGCAATGAATCCATTAACTCAATGACTGCATCAGGTTTTGAGTGGATGGAGAGTAAGGATCATCCTGCTGTTGAAATGTTGGGTTAATCTTGTTTTATAATATGTATGTAGCACACTGTATCTAAAAGACAGACGTATTGTATTTGTCTTAATGGAAGTGCCTCCCGCAGCAGAAACACTTGCTATGTATTGTGGCATTTTAAAAAAAAGTTTGCTGTACCTGTTGCTCATACTTCAGTAAGGAAAAGGCAGTCTTACCAATTTTAAACAAATCTCTGAAGGTGATGGGCTGTCAAAGAGCCGGTATTAAAATTTGAATTTTGGAGTGTTTCCCATTCAACATTTCTTGTTTTAGAAAATAAAGAAGTGGTTCATGGCAGCCAGTGATGACAGCTATGGTTGATGCTTTGGGAGGATTTTAATTCAAGTTCATTAGTAGGCTTTCCATGCTTTGTGTTGGTTGTTACTTCTTAGTAGGTGATCTTTACTGACCTTTGTCATTCAGGTTTGAAATGCAGGGTGCCTGCAGGTAGGTAAGGTGATGGGGAGTGGGTACAAGTGGGGACCAGGTGACATGCAGATGCCTGATCATTTTGTAGCTGTCTGGAGCACTGCTCGATGATGAACTTTGGGAAATCTCTGTAGCACTGGTGCCATTGGCATTTCTAGTAAAACAGAGATGGGAAGAGCTAACAGGAATGATCAAGGAAAAAGATGCACTAAATTTTTTTATTTAAGAGAAATGAATCTATGTAGTTATTTTATCCATTAATATTCATGACATACTTGATATTTTAGTTCTCATGTCAATGTTTTTATATTAGGTAAAATTAATGCAAAAAGATTTTGAGCACTGAGATTTAATCTAGGCATAACCCCCTATTTTAAAGTGATAGGTACTGTTTATCAATGCTAGAGAAGGAACATGATATTTTCCCTCTTTTTTCCTTTTTTTTTTTTTTTTTAATAGAGAGCTGCTGGAGCTCATTAAAGTACTGTTTCTAAAGGTTCCTTTTTTCAAAAGTTTGCTCTTTCCTAACCTAGTGGAGGGCGTAGGAAGATGTTATTTTTTCTCTATTTCAGTAGGTTGAGCCTTTCTGTCTTTCTTGCTTGGTCTCTTTCTCTCAAACAAAAGATTATTAAAATATTAGAGAAAGTGGTTAATCTAAAAATATTTCATATAGAGCCATAATACTGCCAGGCACTTTACAGATACGCAGTAAGACACGTGATCTTTCTTTTGGTAAAATTTCTTTTAAAAGTACTTACTGTTTTAGAAGCCTGAATTCCGTTTTCAAAAATGATTTGACAGGGTTGATGAATATAATTTTTTTTTTTTTAATTTTTTTAAAGGAAAAAAATCGCTACCCCTCTGGAAAATGATAATTAGATTTCTGTCTTACTGGTTCACTCAAACCAAAAAGACCTTTTATTTTATCAGCATGACATACATGGCTCTCTAATGGTCAAAAGAGAGAGATATTTACTCAGCTATGGCCTTGATGCTAGAAAGAGAACTTGCAGAGGCAGGTTTTTACAAAAGAAGTGGTGCACTGAGTATGCTACAATACTGTCCCTTAAGCCTAGTATAAAACGGGTTGCTTTTCCTGTGACCTGACACAAAGCAGAAAATAGAGAAGGAAAAATTTTCTTCCTTTGCATTTCTTTGATGAGTGGTCATGAATTTATGAAGGGGGAGGTTCAGTAACCTCACCCTAGATATTTCTAACGGGAAGATGCTCAGATTTTTCATGTGATTAGTGTTTTTCTTTAAGTGTCTTAGTGGTCTTCCTTTTCTTCAGTTTTTGAAAATTACTCGAGATGCCAGTACTGGTCAATTTTTTTGGCAGTGCTGATTCAACTTCTGCTGCTGCATTGGCACTGGAGGTGCTGGTAGATCATGGCTTCTCTTGCCCTTGCCCCAATTCATCATCAGTTTATGGCCTCTTCTGCAGGGACAAACAGTTGTGCCAAGCTACAGCACCTTATGGGGGCCTGATTTCACTGTGCTTTGGATCAGAAGTTTTGCCAGTTCATCAGGGACAAACCTGGAGAGTTCTGATCCCTCCCTGAAGCACAAGGATGTTTCGATAATGTGGTTTGCTTTAAGACCAAGTGACTCTTCCAAGGCAACGGGGAGGAGACTAAAAGCTGCGTAGTAACCTTTTGCTTGTTGTCCTGCCAGGTGTCTGTCAGTAAGACTTGAACCATTTTTCTTGAGACTAAAGTTGCTGAAGGCAGGGCTTGAATCCTGTACTTGCCCATGGCCTTTTGACAGAGATGTGCTGAACATCCTCTCACCCTGGCGGGAGGATGGGTCTGAGAGACACTCAGCACCTTTTTGTTTCTGTTTCCTGACCCTGTGTGAAGTGCCAGCACTACTGTGAATAGGTGAAACCTGCTTTGATGAAGGGGGGAGGGTCCCCTCCAACTCAGCTATTGTGTGACTGTGACTCAGAGCCAGCTGTGGGAGGAGTTGCCCGGGTGCTGGAGCAGCCCGTGTTCCATGGCGGGCTGGCCTCACCTCGGCTCGCAGACATTGACTCGGGGGGGCTTGGGGGAAGGAAGGTTTAGCCTAACTGCTAGTTTTTTTAAGGAGATTTCTCACAAAAGCAAGAGTGGATTTGAAGTTGATGCATTCTAAATTATGCAGCCATCACCAAAGGTTTTTAGAAGTGCATTTAAAATTATCTTTAAATGCAAGCATTACATTGGGCCTAACATGTGACTTAATTAGCAGAAATATTCTATAATCAGTGGGTTTAAAACAAATATATGTTTAATTTTAAAAGTATTAAATTCGATAAGAATTGTTTCAAGTAAAATCCAAGGCACAGGCACAGCTTTGTACATTGGTATGTATCATTTTAGAGATGTTTGTGTATTGGTGTTATAATTAATGTTAGGTCCCTGTACTTAGTGCTAGTTAGTTCTTTATGATACATTGAGACAGAGCACTACTGCACACCAAAGTATGCAATACCCAAAGGAAAATTCTGTGATCCTAACAAATGGAAGCCTGTCTTTGTCAGATACTCCAAAACTATGAATTTGAGACAGTTCTGACCCCTTGTTTACATTATTGGCTTCCTACTAACATAAGAAATAAATTATTTTGATAGCAGTTTTTGCTAAAGTATACAAACTAGTGAATTTGTACCCTGTGTACAGTATTGCAGCAAACACTTTAAATTTGATTGCTTGGTTAGTCCAGCAAACTTTCTGGGTTCATATATTGCACTAAAATTCTGTTGAACCTGTGGCAGGCACATTCCTTAGGATAAATGCAACAAATATGGCCCACAGATTTAAAAAAAAAAAAAAGGCAAAACAAAACAAAAAAAAACAACCTTTTTAATGTGTTTCATTATTAAAAGGCAAAATGTCATTAAAAGTGACAGGTGAAATTGTCTTATGTAGCAATGTGCATTGATCTCAATGAGATATTTCTATTTTTGATTCTCTTACATGAGAATATTGCAGCAGGAAAAATTAAGTTTAGTTTGCTTCACCATGTTAATACATGATCACAAAATGTGCATGAGTGTTAATGACTTAATCTTGTACAGTACTAGATATATTCCTGTAACCACTTTTATTTTTTTTATTCTTTTGCTGTATTGAAGCTGGTTCAGTGTTAACCAGGTGAGCATAGTTATTCACAAGTTATTTACTTTTTTATGTTAACTAATTCAGCTTAGTTATTGTTGAATATGTTCCTTTCTTGGATTATTTTTTATTGTTCTGGTGTTGAAAAACATTTTTGCATCATTTTATCATGATAAGAATTCATGAAGTAAATAATTTGCAAATAATTGCAATAAGCACTGACTTCCGAACTGAAAAGAAGGAAAGCGTTTCTTGTGCAGTGCATCTGAGGATCGTATAATAGTCTTGTACTATACTGTGCTTTATTTACTGCACCGTAAGGAAAGAAAAATCCCTGTTCCACATTTTCATTTAGTGCAGGAAATCCAGTTTCTCCCCTCTTCCCCAGTGTTTTGTTGTCTGTTGTACTGCTGAAACTACAGTAGTTGAATATTGCAGTAGCATTTCAGTTATTTTTTTTATTGAAAGTGCTCAAAAATTGTTTTTTAAATGTTTTCAAAACCAATAAAAACATTTTATATTAAAATTATTTCTGGAGTTTTTTCTTTATATGAAAAATGTGCTTTAGGGCTGGCCTGTAATACAAGGGCGATGTATAAAACTTCGTGCGATGACAGATGGCAGCTGCCCAGTTGAACCTCGCTGCAATTGCTGAGCCCAGTCAAGCTGAGTGTGAAGGTGAATCTTCCTTCGTCAGTCTTAGTCCAAGTGTTGGTTTCATGCCTGCGTGGTAGCTCTTGCTGTTGTGACGTACGACATCCTGTTGCTGGTGTTGCCACCCACTGGGTTGGTGCTTTCCTGGTTTTGCTTTCCCATATTCGTAAGGCAGTCTTGCAAGATGGTGTTAGTGTGGCTTGACTTGCTGACATAAAGGGGAAAATGTGTGCTTTGATCTATGGAGTCCTGTATTTGGATTGTAAAATTGCATGTAAACCCATCAGTGTACCCAGCACAGTCTGTGTGAACAGGATGGAAAGGCATTGCCTTTCAGAGCTGGCTACAAAAAGATGAGAAGGATAAATATTCAGGTTTTCATGCCAAAGAGATGGCACTGGTTGACAGACTACATCCTGGACTATAGAGGTGCTGGGATGAGCTGGCGGGTGACAAGATTTGATGGTGGCACAAAGTCACTTAGGCCCATCAACAAAAAAAAAGAATTATCAGGGAGACATAAGACAACATAAATGAAAGTGAATCAGAAAGAGATGAATTTTAACATGCCATGGGAGGAAATACTATTAATGTATCTCACTGCATTCTAAACATGCTTTACAAAGAGTTCTCAATGAACAATTGACAGACACCCTTTATGTTCCACAGCCATAAAAAATGCCAATTTAAAACTCCCAAGGTATGAGATGGAATATAATGTAGGCGATAATAGAAGGGTCCTTTAGAAATTGATAGTTCATCTGAAGTAATAATGGGTTTTAATTGGAACCTCAGCTGTAAATTTCAAAGAATTTGTCTTAATGGTTAATAAAAAGGATCAAAAGAACAAACAAATCTGTGAATGGAAACATCCTAACAGGAAAGATTTAAGAAGGTAGAAATCTTGGAACTAAAGTCATGAGCTATGTAGGTTCAAATTATTAGATGCTTATGTGCTTAATCAAGGCATCCAGAGTGAGTCCTAAACAATCACTTTGGAATATTTTTACATCCCCAGAAATACAAATCTGTGTGAATGTAGCTGGTATTCTAGTAAACAGAATTCCACCTCTGGGGTTAAGGATTGCTGTGTCAAATGAGGCAGTGGTTCATATAGTCCATACAGTGTCTCTGGCAACTGATACCTCTTCTCTAGAGCAGACCTGCATTATTGTATGGTCACAGAATAAATGGCCTCTTTGGAAATTGTTTTAGTCTCAAGAGTCAGAAGCTCCATCTGAAGCCAGTCAGTGTTAACCAATGCTTGGATCTTGCTGCTCTCCTCCCTCTCTTAAAAATGCTGCAAGTTAAGCTTGGATAAGGAGACAAAGTTGAAGAAAAATATATAGTGAGGGTTACAAATTGGAGCAACGCTTGGAAGTTATTCCAAACTTAAGGAAGGAGCAGGGACCTGACTGTATCCTTAAGATGTTTCCAAGTCAGGGATCCACAAAATAATTAATCTGAATGTGGCCAGGCCTGGGCTGTGCTGTCCCTGTGCTGTGCTGTGTTTGTCCTCTGGCTGCAGGGAAACCTTGGCCAGGTAGCCATAACAGAGAAGCCTGCAGGCAGCTCGCACTCAGTGCTGGCAATGATGCCACTTGTGTGTCCTTGCCTTCTATCTGAAAGTGCTGCTAGAAGTTCTCATGTGAACGTCCTTTCTGCTTGACCTTTGAAGTAGTGAGCAGAGTTGTTTTCTGGTAGGAATATCCTGCAATAGCTCAAATAAGGCGGCCTTCTGTGGGCAAGATGTTTTGTGTGGATTGGAGGCCCATTCCGTGCTGCACAGCTGGGGGATCTGAAGGGATGTGAGACTGTCTGTACTGTCCTCTCTTTGTAGTGCTCACTCCAGCAAATGGCATTTTAAGCATTACTAAATGGGATCTGAGTGCCTTTGTTACTGCTGTTGTAACAAACCAACACCTTCTAGTGCATAGTTAACACTACCTGATGAAATTGCCAATCTTTCCGTTTCCTTTTTTTCCTACCCAGCTTGTTAAAAAGAGAGAAAGGGGTGAAATACAAACTCAGGAAAGCCAGATTAATTAAGTCAGAAGTGAACTGAGGACATGGAAAAAATTGTTTAGAAAGCATTTAGTGCTAAAAAGACAGCTGTTTCTTGCAGATTACAGTGTTTAAATACCCCAAATAAAAGACTACCTTGATATAATGCAGAATACATAACTGAATGATTATAGTTCGTGATAGGTCATAACATTTCTGCCCTGTGTTTTGGATATGTAGGAAATATCCTACTAGTGATGTAAATACTCAAAATATGTTGGAACATTTGCATATCTATTCTCCAATGGCTTTGTCGTGCCTCCTCCTGAGTCTGTTCTTCCTGAGCCTGCCTACCCATTTTCTATATCTGGTAATACCTCAGTTCTGAAATCATTAAAAGGGTCCATTTTTGTCCCTGTGGCTCATCTTTTCTCTGCTGTCAGCTTCCTTTTAAATAAACTGCTTTTATATGGATTATGGTAAGTTATGTATCGTTGGAACTTTGCCTATCCACACTACCTAATTAGATGATGCCTATTAGAATAAAATTTTCAGTGGATCTCAAGCTGCTGGTTCAAGTAATGTTAGCAGTATGCTACTGATCCAAAGCATACACTGCTGTTTGTGTAGGGGGCTTTTGAGTCAAATGTTAAAATTGTACTTGAAAAATTGGCCCAAGGACTGAAATGAGCCTCAGCAGCTTGTGAGCTTCATTTTAGCCTACCTATGCATACAAGGGGCCACTTTTTGATGGAACTATTTTTAAAGTTGTGTATGTATTATACCAAATAAGGTAAATGTGCTTCTAAAATCTTCATACATGGTGAAGGTAGGAAGGAGAAGATGCATAGGAAGGTGAAAATACATTTTTATTTCTTCAGGGGTTGGTAGTCTTACGTTCACTTATTAACTTATTGGTAGTGAATTTTTGTGATGACTAAACAGAACAGGGCATTACCTGACTGCTGCTGGGGCTGAGTCCATCTGTAGCCTCAGGTTTTTTGAAGCACTGTATGGAGGAGGTAGCTAGTGGGAATCAAGAGAACCTGTCCCTGCAGCCTTCCTCAGGTAGCCAACCTACCTATTGTTTCAAATCGGTACTTCTCAACATACTTACTTTAGAGAGCTATTGGGCTCTCTTTTTGCAAATATTCTCCTTTTGTTTCTGGTATGGATGGGAAAACACAGCACTGTAACTTATCCTACGTTATTAATTAACTGATAAGGACTTGGTCATCTGCTTTCCCTATCAAGAATGCCCTTGAGTGTTCTATTTGCCTGCTCTGTATCAGTACTTCAAAAAGACAGTTGTTCCAAGGGCAATGATAATCATTTCCCAGAGAGATCATGCCCAAATCCTCCTTGCTCTGAGACAAGAAGAGGCATTTTGAAATTGTAGTTTGAAAAGCTGTGTATAAGCAATGATTAATTCTGACTGGAAAAAAATTCTCCTTGATTCTATTTTGAATTGCTTTGAAAAATTCAAACCATCCCTCATGCTACATATGTAGAGGTGAGAAGGATGATGAAGTGCCTGTGTCCAAGAGAACCTGCTCAAAGGTTCTTGGTTCTTGCACCAATGGTGTAACTAAAATCTGCTCTGACAAGGATTAGTGGTGGATGGCAGAACTAACACAGATGCCTAAAATGGCTGTCTCTGAAAAAGCGAAAGAGGAGATCTCAGTGCTTACTAATAAGAAATTGCTGGAGACCTGTTATGCTGCACATAACTAAATTACTTCAGTGCTTTAGGAATTATCTTTAGGTTAGCTTTTTATCAAAAACAGTAGCTGTATAATAATAGGAGGATATTTGCATTTCCCTTTGCTTTTGGCAGAGGTAATACTCTAATCATTAATAAATATAATTTTACAGCATGCACAAAGCCCTGCATTCTTGTCAGTCAATCTGTTTTTTAGGAGTGCCTTCTTGTGGGATTACTTTTTATGCCAGCCAGACTTGAAGATATGTGCATATTTCTTGGATGGTGTGCTATTAAGTGTAGTTTGGCATTATCGGTATTTAATTCCCAGTGATAAAACTTTGAAGATCATTGGAAGCCAATCAGTGCACCAAGTACAATACATTGAAAATCTGTGTACTCAAAAGTATTTGAACATTAAAAACACCTCAGAAGTAATTCAAACTATCTAATAACAGCAGTTGTTTACTATTCCCCTTTTCCTAATGAAATAAGAGAGAAACACTGTAAGAAGGAGCATCTTGTGTGAAACAGAGATGTGGGAAGGTGGGAGTGCATTAGTGATGCTCAGTCACATGCCATATTCAGAATACAGCTTCTCCTGGTCTTAGCAATGTTTCAGGCACTGGCAAAGAGCATATAGCACATACTGCTTCATACACATAGGGAGAAGGATAATCTCAAGGTATTTAAAGAAGAAAAGCCCAAATATGTAATCCCTGGCAATTCTTACTTCTCTAACATTGCAATGGGTTGAGCTGTTAGCAAAAATATCCACAATCAGTGTGTTAAACATGGGATCACTGGTGGATAATTAATCTGGGAATAGTGTGACAGCAGTTGACTGGAGCTCATCACCTCCGGGTTTCTGTTCTGGCAGCTCTCCTCCCCCTCAAGCTGAAAATAGAGAGAAAAAGATGACATCTGAGTGGTGGTGATTCAGACAAGTGTTTACCATTTCATTCAAATGCATATGCACAAAATGAGTGTGACTTTCCACCTCCACTACAGTTGCTCTTCTTACTATGCAGGTTTGCTCATCAAGACAGATATTTCCAAAAGAAATTGCTTGTAAACTGTTAGACAAGTCACAAAAATTAGGAAAAACATTTTTTATATCTTTCTCTTCTACCCTGTGAGAGTTGGAGAGCTTAGCATCTTTCCTGGGAGACAGGGAAGAAGGGAGCTGGCCCAGGACAGGTATTGGTGCCTGGGGAGCACAGGCCCACTCTTGGAGAGCAGTGTTAAATTTTGTCTGCAGGTTGCCCTAGAAAGGAGCTACTTGAGCAGAGAATTTCTGGTTCACATCTGGTCTGTCCCTGGGTGATGGTCACACCTTGCTGTCATCCTGCAGGAGCAAGTGGAGCTGCAGGGCTTGAGATTGCTGGCAGCAGTGGCTTGGTTTCAGGCAACACAGAAAGCACATGTATCCAAACAAGGATACGTTGCTTTTAAGGGAAAGAAGAAAAGCCAAGGAAAACAGAACCTGTGACTTTGGAGAACTGAGAGTGAAAAAGAGCAGGAGGGGGCTGGTGAGAGCGTGTGAATGAGCTACCAGCAACCCAGTTGCAATGCAATGCAGAGACAGCTGCCAGTCTGAAGTGACTACCAGACTGAAGTTCTTGCTTATAAATGTAAGTCTTCATGTTTGTATCAGTTTTGCATCTTGTTGTCATGGTGTTTGAAATCTAGTATTAATTGCCAGAATCTAGCCAATATTTAACAGTAGAGACAACAAGAGTGTGAAGTCTTGGGCTCTTAACTACATCTTTGTGTTAGTCTCTTTACTAAGACATTGCCTTGATAATAAAGAAATTGACATTATTAGGATACCAAGAGGTGTTTACTTCTCTTAGTCATAGTAATGACTCATTACCAATATAATTTTTTTCTATTAATTCCCTGTTGTACATAGTTTTCCATTTACCTGTCACTGTGACATTGTGAGTGGTTCATAACATTTTCTATTGTATGATTCAGCAGAACAAAAGACAATAGGACAAAAATCTGTTTCTGCCATTTGCATCTGTTTTGTTTTGTTGTTGTTGTTGTTTAGTTGCAGTTAAAGTTACTTCTATTTCTTTGGTTTAAAGGAAAACCAGCAAAGATAGTGTATCCAGTTTGATTTAAAATCCTCTGTAGCAAAAGTGTATCCTGCATTTAATAAGTTAAAAGGTACTTTGGTGTTACTTGGTGTCCTAGCTTTTATCACTTAACCATTGCTATAGTTAACATATATTCTTAAATGAAAGACTATTGTGATAATCCTTTGGAATTCTGAAACAAATCTCCTTTATCCATATAATTTCCTCCTTTAAAAGCAAACACTGCTTTGTTGGGTTTTTTTCAAAGTAGTCCAGTATTATGGTGCACAGATTCTCTTTGGCCCAGGAAATGCATTTATGATCAAGAAAGACACAAACCATATATCACAAATGTATGTAAAATTCAAACCACAAATTGGATCTATCAGGATTAATTGCCATCAGCTTAGAGATGGATTTTTTTTTTTTTTAAACTTTATAAATTTTTGACCTTTCAGATGGCAAGAGAAGTCAAATTTGTTACCAGATAAGAACTCACCATTGGGATGGAGTAATGGGATGAAATATTAACAGATTTTTAATGGTGTGGATATACAAAGTGTTCCATTGCACTTAGATGATCCAAATTCAGGTTATTCTCGGCAACTGAAAATCAATTATTTGCTTTCAGAAGAGCTCTCTTCCACTAATAGTTTGTAAGAGCGTAACACCATAAAATATTAAATGCTGGAGATGTATATCTAACATAAGAACTGAATGTTTGTTAACGAACATACTGTGGTTTATGTTTCCCCAATTTTAAGTAAAAAAATAATTTTGGTGAAGTGATAGATAACTTGCTGGACTATTGGAGATAACTATTGATCCCACTGAAAATGCACATAGACCTTACCTTAATATATGGATGCCTCTGGGTATCAAACCCAGAAACACAAGTTCTGTGTTTCAGACCTGTTCATAGCAGGTCATTTGCTTATGGATTTGGGCATTGACTGTGTTCTAACTCCTGTTCTGGACAGTCAGTGGTCTTTCCACACAAAAAATGAGTCAGTGTTGCATTACTCTGCTACTTAAAAAACATAACAAATGAGTATGTTAATGTCCTGTTGTAAATTTCAAAAGGGAATTATTTTAAATGACAAAGTTATTGAAATGACACATTACTTAAAATTTAATGTTTGAGTTTTGATGTCCTACAGAAAAGCCCAATAAGTAATGTGCTAATAAAATATTCACAATGAAAGCCTTTATTAAACAGGACTTAAGGATGCTTCTTCTTATAGCCTTTACTGTACAGAAAGCTGAGACTGAGAGAGACTGCAGAAAGGCAGAGAGAGTTCTGGCTAGTGACAGTAGTGTGTAGTAAGATATTTATAGGGAGAAATAACAGACTATCTTTTATTAGACTAACCAATATCACTCTGAAAAAAAATAACAAAAAACCTCAGCTGTGAGCTTTTGGGGCTCTGATGCTTTTTCTTTGACATGGTTCGTACACTCTAGCAGAGTATGAGAGACAGCACTGCAAAACCCAGTGTTCGTGTTTGACAACCACAAACCCACATGCTTTTTCTAGCAAGCTGTAGCAACAATTTACTGATCATTGTTATACTCAATCCCAGAAAAAACTGGACCTGGAAATCATGCCTGTTGTAACTTAGGCAGATTTTCCTTCTTTGGCTGTCACCCAGAAACTTAAATTTGGACAATCCTCTAAACTCGTGCTTGAAGACTGAAGTAGGCAAAGCTGAGCCAAAGGAATTGGAAACTTTGGGTATCCAGAGAATTGATTCAGAAACAGAAGGGGGCTGTTTATTTTAACATACCGAAAAACTTTTCTGGGTCTTATTTTCTAAACTTTCTTGGTTGGTCTTATAACAGACATTGTTTCCCCAAGTAAATCTACCAATGCATATGAAGCCACTTGCCCAAATGCCACTTTGTTTGTAAGACACTCACCTGAATTTTCATAAGTAATACCCTACATTGATTTGGGAACATGCACAAACTGATGTTGATATTGAGAATGCATTTCCTTGGAGCATTTGGTTAGCCCCTGGAAGGAGACTGTGTGTATGATAATGGGAACAGGTTTGCCTGAGTCTTTCTGTGGAGGTGTTACCTGGGTATTCTGTGGTCTGCTTGGGGCACAGTCCAAAGAGCTGAGCTTAGGTCTGTGTTTGTTTTGGAAAGGGAAGAGTTTCTCATCAGATGATGATGGCAGAAGTAGGTCACCCGGGGCGTGAGGGGCCAGGTTGGATCAGTTGAAAGGTGACGAAAGACCCTGGTTCCTTGCCAGTACAGGTGCTGCTACATTTGTTTGTTGTTAGTGAGCTGTGATTTCCAGATGTTCATTCTGAGAGGGAGGTATCTTCTCTGCACTCCCAGACTGTGCAGCGCCTGGAGGAGTTTGGCTTAGGCTTGTAGAAAGGCTTATGGTTACAAAGCTCAGACTAAACCACTCTATTTACAGCTTTTTTTTCTTGCTGTTGTCCTCTGCCTGCTGGAAAGGGAGGGTTTCCTGAGGGATTGATTCATGGGCTTGAACGGGGCATAGGGGCAAGCAGATTTTTTCCTCGAGAAAAGTCTTGACAGCATCGTTGTTTTGACTTTGGAAACGCCTTTTACAGTTTCTTTTTTCTGTCCTCTGGCATTCTCCCTGCTTGGGTGTTATGTCAGGTCAGCTCCTCACACGGCTGGGACTTCCTTCCTCCCCAGAGCACCCTGGAAGGCAGCACTGCCTCATCCTAGCGGGCAAAGTCCTTTTTCCCTCTCGGTTTTCCCCAAATTTTTGCAATTTCAGGTTCCCTGAGTATGAGGTGTTAGGCAAGAGCTCCATAGCTTGGGCCCGGCTCTCAGAGGTGCAAAAATAATCTTAAATTGCAGCAGGAGAGGTTTAGGTTGGACACTTAGAAGAATTTCTTCACACAAAGGATGATTAGATATTGGAACGGGCTTCCCAGGGAGGTGGTAGAGTCACCGCTTCTGGAGATGTTTAAGAAAGGACTGGACACTTGGTGCCATGGTCTAGTTGACACGATGGTGTTCGGTCGTAGGTTGTACCCGATAATCTTAGGGGTCTTTCTCAACATAATCGATTCTGTAAAGAAAGACCTCGACAGTGTAAACCACCGGGAAAAAATTTTAGAAAGGCGGCGTTATCCCGCCGAGGCCCTGGGTAGGGCTGCCGAGGAGGGCAGGGCGGAGCACGGCGCGGCTCCCGCGGCGCCCTGAGGGGCGGTGGGGCTGAGGGCGGCGGCCGCGCGCCCCCTCAGGCTGTCCGCGCGGCGCGTGTCTCCAGGCGGGGCGCGGAGCGGGAGCCAATCGAGAGGCGCCGCCGACATCCGTGTGGGCGGGGCCGAGGCCNCGCGCCGCGCGGCCATGGCGGCGTGTCCTGCGGAGGTGCTCGGGCTGCCGGGCGAGGAGGTGAGCGAGGCCCCGAGCCGCCCCCCGCGCCTTCCGCTACCGTCTCCGCGGAGGCCGGGCGGCGGCTTCTCCGCGGGGCTGGATCCTCTGCGGGGCGGGTGTTCCCTGCGGACCCGCTGCGGTGTGGCGCGGGGCGGGGGAGCGGGGTGAGGTGATGAGGGGGGGTTCCGACGGGACCGACGCCCCGGTGCCGGCTCCCCTGCGCCCCGGCCCGCCGTAAGGTGGCGGCTGCGGTGCCGTCTAGCACCGGCATTCCTCTCTTCTCCCATTGGAGGCTATGGAGCCTCCTCCACGGACGGAGGGATCCGCGTGCGCTCGCAACTTCCTCGTGACGGAGTGAAGCGGGATTTTTTCTCCCCCCCGCTCTCTTCCTGGTACCCAAGAACCGCGTCTTTGTTCCAGGCTTTGTCACAGGCAGTGTGACAGGAGCGGTGCGTGGATTAGAGCAGTACAAAGGTAGAGCGGTGCCTGAGCGATGGGGCTCATCCCGGCATTGCAATTAGCGGGAGTGTGAAATTCTGTCTGCGTGTCAGTGTTCCTTGCAGTAAACCCGTGGGTGACTAGAAGTGACTCCTGCAGTGGCCTCTGTCCTGAGGTCGTAGTTCCTGAGCACGTGGATCTTTTGGAAGGTGGCTGAAGCTGATGTACCTGTTACTGGGTGTAAATGGCAGACAGGTGGGGGTGGCTTTTGCTTTGTAACCGAGACTTGTGCATGGGGCATAATATTATGGAATAGTTAACTTTATCAAGAAGAAGGAAAGTCAGGGGTGTTTTTAAATTGCAGATGCAGGAAGACTAAAAGCAGTATCTCTAAAAGCTGTTTGGTGACCTGTGTGAAATGTCAGTAATGTTGTCTTTGAGCCAACAGGATATTTTACCAAGATTGTCTTTGATCAGCTCTTTTTTGTGTTCAGGCAGTGGTGATCTCTGTGTCAATGCATACTTGTTGCATCCATAATAGGAATTCAGTTTGTTAAAGCTCTAAAATACTATTCCTTGTCTTGTTAGCATGACTCTCTTTCTCAAGCTGTGCTTTATTTCTGGAGAAGTAACTAAAAAGCTCTTAAATTACTTTTTTTCTTCATCTTAGTATTTGAATTACATAGGATTTCTAATACAATATTAGCACTTCATAATGCAAGAAATAACACTTCCTATTGCAAGATCCTGTTTTCAGTTGCTAGTCACTTTCTGAGGCTACGTAGTTGTATGAAAAGATTCCATGCCTTAGGCTCTCTATTTTAACTTTGTTGAGCTTTATTCAGTTTAGCTGCTTTGTCATCTCCTTTGCTATGGAGAAAATATTTTGAAATCTGCTTGAAATTGAACAATTCTGATCTTCCCTCTATCTTTTTGAGCATAAATATGTTTCTTTGGAACGGCTGAGGGCAGGGGGAGAAAGCACATAAAAAAATCTATTAGATCCAACTTTTTCTGTAATTCAAAAGCTTAGCCAAACTTTTTCAAGTGACATATGTGAAAAGTGCAGTTATGCTCAGAGGCTTTAATATTCAGTGAGTACATACTGATTCCCATGTAAAGAACTTGCTCAGTTATCTTCATAGTTTTCATGTGAGATTCTGCATGCTCAAATGACAAAACAAATTATCTTGGGGTTACAAGAAAACTGCTCTGCTAGCTGCTTTTGCATAGGATACTAGAATGGAAAACAGAATTCTCCCTCCTTGGATGGTATTTTTCTGTCTTCAGAGAGTTTAAGTCTGGAAGATTATATACACAGAAGCACAAGAAAAACGTGGTCAGAAACCCAAGTCATATTGAAAATCTCATCAAGGACTTGTCTGTCGTCCCCCCACGTTGTTTTGCAATCTTGCCATAGTTTGGCTGCACACTGCTGCTTCCCCAGGGCTGCCCTGGGGCCCGTTCTGCAAGATGGATTTGCTTGGGGGGTAAATTAGAATTATCTCATAAAAGAAAGCAATGTTATCTGCAAAACATCTTGTTGCAACTTTTGGATATGATCCTGTGGTAAATGTAATAATGATAAATAAATTTTTAATCAGTAAGGCAGGTGAGAAGACGTTGGTGTAATTGTTGAGGCAGTTGAATGCAGAATTGGAGTGTGGATTCCATCATCACAACTCAGGTTAGGCATTTATGACAGATTTCTTTGTTAATGATGTATTAATCAATTGGACCTAATAAAGGATTGCTAATATGATGTTGCTGACACAAAAAAAAGCTGGGATAAAACAGAACGTGTAATTGAGGTTATTGTGTATACAGTAGGTTCATGTATATGCTGTATGTAGGTATCTGAGTTGCAGTGCCTGAATCTAGCAGGTGCAGTTGTCCTTAACTTCTCTGGTTCAATTTTTCTTCTATCAAAGTATCCTGTCACCCACACGACTTATGGCTTAGTTGAGTATTGAAATAATGAGCACTAGTAAGATCAACATGGAGAAAACAATAGTTCTGTATCCAGAGCAAGGTCTTAGCAGTAGAAAAGTAGATCTCAAATGGTATGGAAATAAGAAGAACATGTTGCTTTTTATCATCCTAGTAACTTTTTTTAAAGGGAAAAGGGATGTGATAAAGTGTACTTCCTTCTTCCAGCAGGTCAGACTCCTCTCACAGTGCTCTTTGCCACAGGTTCCTTGGAACCATCAGTTGGGAACATTCCCTGCTGCAGACTTTGGTGTGGCCCGTGGTGTGGGAGCCCTGCCTGCTATTGGGATACATCTTCCTTTGAATGTAGGGCAGGTGTTGGTTCACACCCACAGGAGCAGACTGACACAACTGCTGCTGCCTTTCTTTGCTACAGCAGGGTTTTGGAAGGGGGACTTTGTCATACAAAACTTTCAAGTTGTTAAGACTTGGATTTCTGTAGATTAGTCACTTTGATCAAGCATTTTCTGACAAGGTATTCACTGCCACTTACTGTATTTTTGTGACAATTGACTGCAGTATTAAATGCAGTGTTTTCTCACAGTAATTGTGTAGTACTCTTTCAAAGACTGAAGGAAGAATTGTTGATCTTGGCTAATGCACTGCTATTTCTTTGATTACAGAAGGAATTACATTTTTTCAGTGGTTTGCTGTGTTAAAAATATAATTTCTAGAGAGTTGTCCGGTATCTATTTCTGTTTTCTATTGTAATAGCTGCTTGCACTGTAGGGTTTTGGAATGGCATTCAGTAAAACGACAGTGATTGTCTGTATACATGTCTTTCATAGCCGGTTTAACTTACAGATGTCTGTATGTTAAGAGTTCCTACACTCCTAGCCTGAATTAAAGACTTCTTATTTTGTTTAGCTCTTTTTGTTGCCCAGGTAACACTCTAAGTCAGATAGATTTTTAGATCTTTTGTATCTATTATGTTTGGTTGCTTTCAGGGATGAAACTAGAAATGGGAACTTCTCACAGTCAAAAATACACTTCCTACTTACATGCATTTGCCATTTCAGCTTTCTCAGTCACTTGAGAACTATCCTGTGTAGAACAAGTGTTCTTGTTTACTGCAGGTTGCCTAAGATTTCTCATAGGCATATGGTATTTCATTCTGGAAAGCTTTTGATATATTGTTATGTTCCTTTCAGATTTACTACTGGAGTAGGTTGTTTATCGTTATTTAGTTTGTAGTTGGTGAACTGAATGTCTTGTCTGGTTTGTCTCCTCTACTTCTGCACACCTTACACCACAACTCCTCATATTGCTGTCTTTTGGAGGTGATGCTGATGAGTAGAAATGTTTCAGACAAGACTTCAGAGACTGGCATGGGCTAATCTTTTGGATTGCCTCTGACAAAACCAGTAATGTTTGGCGCCTTTGTTTGAGGCAGCCCAGTGCTTCAGTTCCTGTTCAAAGCCTATGGTCTCCCCAGTGCCTCTGTATGAGATGTCTGCTATATCTGACTGTTCTTATACAGGCACTCAAACAGAAAAAATACATGTTCATGTCTCTGTGCTTTAGAAAGGCTCTCAGTTTTTTCTAGGCTGTAAAGGATTTTACCATTGCAAGGCATGTCTTAGAATCCCACGTATCTGGATTAGCTGAGACTCTTGTAGAAATAGTGAAGCTTGCTGGCTTGAGAGTCTTGAGAGGTTTCCTGATTTTGTTTGGAGTTCACTTGCATTTTTTGAGTAACAGTATAATTTGTGTAGAAATGGTCATTTCCAGAAGCTATTTTATGTCCCTCTGTTTGTTTTGTGTTTTTTTTTTAAAGCCTTTCCTTTACACTGGACTAATAAACACTGAGCAGGACTGTTATGGATACTGGGTTGCACGTAGTGAAAAATTGTTTGGTGATTGGTTGGGGGGTTTTGGTATTTTTTAATTCTGTTGACAAATTGGTAACTCCATTAGTGGACTTTTGTTGTCTTGAATCTCTTCCTTAATTTGTAGTCAAATGCAGCTGTTAAATACAATCTGTAGCAATAGCCTGCACTTCTTGATGGATGAGACTTTTGTATTTATGAGCACAAAATGATCACACAGTCCAATTAAGTTCTTCTAGTGAATTAGTAAGACTGGTCTGTAACTGGCAGGAAGAAGTTAATGACTTCCATTATGTTTAAAAGATAAATTAATGTAGTTTTGTAATAGGAATCTTTCTGAACCTAAAACTGCTTGTTTTGAAATAATTTGTTCAAAGAAAAATGGTCCAGTTCTGTTGGTCACTGTAGAGGGGATGGTGTTCTCTGGGTTGTGAAGCAATGGTCAAGTGGGAAAGCCTCCTTCCCATTTTCCATTTCCTGGTGAAATGAAGTGATGATGCTTAAAAAGACGTGCTATCATTTAGATGTCACCTAACATGTATGGCTGCCTCACTTGAGAGGTGTGATTATTGCAGGAATAACTTCTCTCTACCTAAGGCTCCCATTCTGTGGGAAATGCTTTCTTTCAAATGAGAACTATATGCAGACATGATATGAATCTTAAGAAAGCCTTCCTGATATTGCCAGAATCTTTAAAGCTGATGCTGCTGTACTGTTTTATTGTTGCAATAAGCTTTGGTGCTGTTATCTTGGCTTTAGTGGTAGTTGATTCCTGACCTATCTAACAGGAACAAAAGAATAACAGGATGTTATTGCCTAGAGGAATTGTTTACTACCAAGTGTTCTCTGGTAGACTGCTCAGTCATTTTTATATTGGCTTCCTCAAAAAAAAAAGCTATCTAGTAGTCCAGCAGGTACCACCAATTTGTTTTGCATTAAATTAACCATCCTGGCTTTGGCTATAGTCATCAACATGTCACCATTTCTTGATCTGTGCCTTTTTTCTCACCCTTTCTTCCTGCTTTTTTTATTTTTCTTCTGTCTTCTGCTCTCTCTTGGACTTCTATCACTAAGGCAAGACTCATTCTCCCAGTTGTCTTTAAAGTTATTTTCCTGCCATCTGAATTTGGAAAGGATGGGGGTGAAAATGAGCAGTTTGTTAATACCTGTCCTTTATAATTATTGACTGCAAATGAGTGGAAGCCAGGCAAGACCATTCCATTCTCAAGGCTGTAAACAAGTTTTGAACTCCTTATAAGGTTGAAATTTCTTTCCAAGTGCTGTTTTCTTCTCCAAAATGAGGAGTTCAAGAATGTCTCATCTTAATGTATATTCATTGGACATAGGTAGTTTCATAGTGACTTTTGTGGAAATGAAATTGTCTTCTTCTGCAAGTGCCACTTTATTAGTTTGACACACTCTTTGCTGCTCTGAGAACACATTTTACAGCTATTTTAAGGCATACGTAAAAAGGATTTCTGTTCTATTGTCAGTTCAAAGAATCACAAGCTGGAAAGTATTGCCTTTAAAGCTTTACGTTACTGATTGTCGACATACTGTCTCAGAAACCTTCTATTTCATCCCTTGTTACACAATAGATTAACATCCCTTGTTAGTAAATAGATTAATTATTAGAGATGGTGAAAATGGCGTGGGTTAGTAGTCCCAGCTATTTTGACTAGCATCTTGAACATATGCTTTAGAATATACTAATATAATTAACAATAGGGTAATGATAAAACCTGGAAGTTGATAATAAGATAACTATCTTGCTTACTCAGCTCTGAAAAGGATGTTTTGTCTCACTTAATCAGACCAAGACACTTTGGATAGTTTAGTCTTTGTAATATGTCAGCCTTATTCCTCTACCCCATAGCTTTAAAATACTATAGAAGCCCTAAAAACAATTTAAGCTTGAATTTGTTGGGAGCAGCCTAACTGATACAAACACTGTGTGTAGCCACTTCCTGGCAGATTCAGTAGTTTTAACAATATTTCTTCTATTTCCATTTGCTGTTTTTACCTGATTCATATTGTGTTACTCACATTCTCAGAGGGAACAGCTTAATAGTTCAGTTTTAGCATTATTGTATTCTTTTTTGATTTGGTTTTTTTTTGCCTTCAGCCTCTGGAATGGCTGGCAGTCAGAAGTTGTCAAAAGAAGCTGAACGTCCTTGTTCCATCTGTATAAACAATCCCTGTACAAGTCTGTGCCCAGAGCTGCTGCCTCTGATGGGCTGTGCATGTCTGTGTTACAGAGCAGCTGGGTGCAAGGGCACTAAACTTGTAAAACTCCCTGTGTGTGCAAAGCAGCAGAGAATGCTCAGTTTCTTCAGCTGTACAGACAGAATAAATTCTGACTGACCTGTTCAGGTTAATGTCAGGACTGCAGAAGCTTGGGTAGACATTTATATCCAGGGAGAGACTCTTGAGGAAATAAATTGGGCTGAGAGAGCAGTCTCTTAGATAAACTGCAGTGCTGCTAGGCATAGCTGGTGTTCCTGTTTACTGGCTAGGTGCCTGTCCCCTGCTCTGCCACCAGAACCACTGGAAGCATGGCAGTGGTGTAAGAGTAGCAAGGCAATCTTGAGAGTGTCTGTAGTCAATATGGAAGAGTAAAAGATACAGGCTACAGCCTGTGTATTTTTTGGACCACAAAAACACTCATGTTGCAGCTGCCTGTGGATCTACAGGAGTTACTGATCCACAGTTTCTTGTGGCTATGAAGGAGGTCAGTAAGCATCTCCTGAGCGAAGGTGAATGAAGAGGATGAGGTTCAAAATTGCCTTTCAAACCATGAAATTTTGATTTTGAATCTGTTCCCTGTGGGTGCCAGAATCAAGTATCTGATGCTTTGTCTCCGTGCAGAGCTTGCATGGCCTAATTATTGTCTGCATGAAATAAGCTTCAAAAGGTCCTGGAGCTCTTTGGCTGTTCACTGCTTTCTGGGATCAGTGTGTTTGTGGCAGCTGTTTCGAGCTGTGGCAGCAGTTTCTCAGTAATTCTGCCGTCAGTGAGTGAGGAGGAAAGGTCATGTGGTGACAGTGCTGCCCGGTATCCTGTCGGCAGGCTGTGCCTCTTGGGGATGTGCGGGGTCACGGCGTAACGGCTCCTTCCAGTGAAGGACTTTTGACTGTGTTTGGATCAAGCTGTCTGAATTTCCCCTAATGTTCAGTGCACACTGATGTGACCAGAGAATGGGGAACCTCGTATGTTGTGATTATATATTGTCCTTGCATGTTAGCATGGGTTTTTTCCTGAAGTTTCTAGTCTCCATAGCATGGGAAAGGAAGAAGTGGACTCTTCAGTGTCACCTGTCAGTTTAAAAAAACGAAAAGGGGTATGGTGGCTTTTGGCATCGAGAGCAGTTAGTTGAAAAAGTGAAAGTGAAAAAGGAGATCTGTTGGGAAGATTGTTGTGAACAGTTCAGGAATTTTTTGGAAGTGTTCCTGTTAATCTAGAAAGGTATTTCTACGGGGCATACCTTTTCATACCTTCATGGTGGTTTGGTTAGTTGTTCTGCTTGGCTAGCTAAAATACTGTAGCTGTCCTAGATTGGCACTGACCCCAAATAAATAATAACCTTTCTTTCAGCAAGGCATATTTAAATCAACCTTCAGCATGCCTGCATTGGGTTTGTGGCTTCTAGTTTCCTGAGGCTATGTGCAAAGCAATTTGTTTTTCTGTAAAATAGCTTTCATATCTCTATTATGATACAAGTAAACAAACCATGTGATTAAGCCAACTTTAAAATCTCAGGAGCATGGATCCTATTCTGGGATCTCCCCTGTGTGGACTATGTTGATGCACTATTAAACCTGGCTCTGGGTTGCCTGTGCCCAAAGCATCTAGTTGTCTTTGCTTTTCTCATGCTTGAATAATGGAGCAAATCTTGTGGTCTAAGAAACTGAATGCAGATACAAGAAAACCTACTTGTCTTTTAGGGCTGTGTGTCCTATACCAGCATCGGCTCTTGGCCTTTTTCTGAGAAGGAGCAGGTGGGGCTGTTTGTCAAGCTTAGTTCTGTCAGTTGGGTCCCTTGGGCTGTGGCTGAGGACCATGCTCCTTTTGGGAGGGGGTCAGGGTGCTCTGGGTGCAGTGCAGAGGTGCTCAGCGAGAGGGGAAATGCACACATGGGACTCTTCTTGTCCCATGTGTGGGACGAAGGAGCTCACTGATGTTGAATGTCACTGGAGCCAAGTAATTGGTAGAAGATAAATTGGACATTGTTTTAGCATGTAAGATGGGTGGATATATTAGGATATTTGCAATACATAAAAACATTAACAAATAGCTCTTCTTAATTTGATGCCAACATAGTTTTTTACTTACATTTTCTTAAATCCCATCAGTTCTGCTGTTGTCATAAAATACATGATAATGTTATGCACCTTAAAGGCCTGATCATGGCTAAGAATTTTGAAAGTTTAGGCCACTTTCTAGTGGTTAGTGCAGGGAGGTGTTGTTTGTTGGTCTTCCTTTTCTAGGCTCTTAGAGTTTTTAGTAGGAGACAATTTCCTTTGAGGTGAAGGCTGAAGATAAGCTTGTGATTTGGCTTGGACAATTGATTGTTTTGTCAGTGGGTGGACATTGTAGATGTTCATCTCAGTTGCCAGGCAATCACCTCTAACCGTAGAGGGTGGGAGAAACTTTCTTACTTTATTATTTTATTTTTATTTAGTGGCTTGTTCTCGGTTTTACATTTTAGCCAGTAGTTCCTGCTTCAGGATTAGGATGCTGTTCTCTCCACTAGCTTTAAGGACCATTCCAGTTGGGATTAGTTAGGGAGTCTAGCCCTGTGGTTATAGAGACCAATGATAAAGCATTCTTAGTGCTTCCTAGGAGTCTCCTTTAGAAAGCACTTTCAGTAGTTTGTGGAATTCAGGAAGGCCCCAGGGAGAACATCTACTGCTTCACCCATTGCTCTTGTATCTGTTTAACTCCTTAACCTAGATTGGATCAGCTTTCCTCACAAGTGTCTCTGGCCCACCACCTCCTACAAACAGCCCTTCATCTGGAAAGCTTTTTGCTTTCCAGAGAAACAGTGCTCCTATTTCTTCCTCCTCTGATATGGTCACAACTGTTGGGATTTTTTTTTTTGTCCCTCTTGAGTTCAGTACCTTATCAGATGAGCCACGTAGGACTGTGCAGCTGTATTAATTAACAGGAGAAGTGCAATTACTTATGTCACTCCTGTGAAGCTAATTTGTATAAAGTGTAACTAAAATATTTTTTTATTTCTTAAAATACTCATACCCTGCTGGCAGGTCATATCAGAAATCCCGGTATTTTAAGTGTGACCTCTCTGTTCTGTTAACTAAAAATAGATGCAAGAATTTTTTATTCTTGCATTTCGTTCCAGAGTTCGTTACTGCTTTATTAATCTATTTTTATAAATTTGATAACTTTTTCATTCTGCCCAGGAAATAAATATTGTGAGAGTCTATTTCCCTCCCTCTGATGAATGCCAAGACAGCACTAGGTGAAAACTGCTGTGGTCCATGCAAAATTGTCTGAGTGTTACTGATAGAGCTGTTCCTGTCAAAGTAACTGCATCACTTAGTCTGTAGTTTTCAGTGTGAATTCAAAATTATGCCCATAATTTCTTTTAGCTTTATTAATTGAAAATATCCCTGAAAAATAAATCTGAATGCATCTTGAATATGTTACTTTGTTTTTAAGGAGAATGCGCGAATTGTCAGAGTGAAGGTTATAGCTGGAATTGGCCTGGCCAAGAAGGATATCTTAGGAGCCAGGTAAGAATGTGTTGTTAATGTATTAAGGGACAGCTGCTTCTTTATTTTCTTTCTACAGCTCTTTAGTTCTCAGTAAATTCTTCTGTGCCCCTTGGAAAAAAAAAACAACAAAACAAAACCAAACAAAAAACTCCAAACTCTTTCAACTGGCAACTTATAAAATTACTAGAGACTATATAAACATGAAGATATCTGCTTTCTTGTCCAAGAGTGGCTTGGACAGATCTTATGTATTGGCAAAACAAAGTAGAGGAATGTTTTATTCTCTGCATGGTAAAATAGCTCTGCCTTGGAGGATAGATTCGTGTCTCTATTTCGCTTCAGGTCTGACTGCAGCTAAAATAACTACAGTTTAGTTGTAGTCAGAGTTCTCAACTGTTCTTGAAAGACTTAGAATGCATACAGTACTAAAAACTGGTAGCAATAAGACTGTTGCAGCTCAAATCATGTGCAGAGAACAGTGGCTTAACATTTAGCAAAGGAGTGATCAGACTTGTGAGTTGGTAATTGAAATGCTTTTAGAATCTTGTAGAGTTGGCAAGTGGCAGAATGCATTTTGTGCTAAAGCTACTTTTGCTTCTGGCCTTTGTACAGAGGGTCTAGAAAAGTATTGATGGGTTTAGTTCAAGTTTTGCTGTCAGCTGCTTTGGCATATGTGCAGGAATGTTGTTATTTTAGCACTAGCAAAATTGCTGTGTGTGGTATCAGTTTAGCAATAGGAAAATTTCTCTTGTGAAATTCGTATTTTCCCTAAAGCCAGACAGTCTCCCTTAGATTTTTTGTTCATGTACAATTTTTTTTTACTTCAAGCAAAAATTGATCAGCTTTTCTCATCATAACTTAAATATGTGAAAACCATATGCTCTTTTGCTGTATGGTAGACGATCTTGGTCACGTTTTGTTACTACTCTGAGCAACTGGGTGCTTTGCTTGTTCATGAAAAGTAGATATTCATGTAATATATTGGGGTTTAGTACCACAGGAAGGAAAAAGGCAGTAGGACATTTTAAGCAACAATATTAGGACATCTTTATTAACAGAAAAATTCAGGTTAAGCTCTGTCAAAGTGATAGAACATTTAGTAAAATTGTTGCATGTTTGAGAAAGTAGCTCAAATTCCAGGTGTTCTAAAGTGTTAAGATATTTCAAGATTTTTCAGTCACAACTGATTTTTTTTTTATGTGTGTCTTGTTGAAATGTGAGAGGATTTATTAAATCTGTTTTTCTGAAATAACTGTGGAAGAGGACAGAGAGTCAAATTGTACTGATAAACAGAAAGGCATAGCTAATATGATCATTATCACTACTAGTGTTTATGTTAGTTTTATCTCTACAACTGTGTCGGAAATGATTGTAATTACAAATATCTGTGGTATTTGTAAATACCTCTGGTTACATAACTGCTATTAATTTAAGCCTTTTGAAACTTGACTGCTGATAATGGTGACCAAAAAAGGCATAGAGCAGCGTACTACTTGTTTGGTTTTTTTCCCCTACCAGTGACCCATATGTGAAAGTGACATTGTATGATCCAGTGAATGGAGTCCTTACCAGTATTCAGACAAAAACTATTAGAAAGGTTAGTCATCTTATCTGTGTGGGTGTGGTGGGGTTTGTTTGGGGTTTGTGATACTGTATTGAGGTTTTTTTAAATCAGACTCCAGAGGAAAAGTTAAAGCTATTGGAAATATGAGAATTCATGTCTTTTGGGTGAATGCACGTGTGGAAAGGAGTGTTCCATGGTCTGCTCAGTTTCTCTGTTTATGCCATTGTTGTGGTATTTTCTCTTCAAAAATTTTATTGAAAGGTAGAGGAAAAACTGAGGAATATAAGGTGAGTACTGATTCAAAACTACATCGTTAATGGAAGTACTGGATTGTTCTGTTTTTTCTGAGATTCTTTAATAATATAAGAAT
>WAAG01019745.1:7279-22801 GCA_013390105.1 Tichodroma muraria | reverse complement strand
AAAATTTAACAAAACATTTCGGATCATCCACTGGGGGGAGAAAGTAATGCTTTTACTAAAATAGACCAGCACCTCCAATGGTTGCACTTTGTGTCACACCAACATATTGCAAGCTGTGCCACTAATACATTTGTTCTTGGGGAGAGAAGTAACCTTAAGAAAGGCATGCTTTACTTTTCGCTCACTTGCTGATGTTTTTCTTTATATTAGGTTTGGTTGGTTTTACAAGTATTTTTTACTGTATTGCTTGAAGTTCAAATGTAACTTTTTGAAACTTACCAAAAGAATCTTCTATGGTATTTTCCTTTCCTCTTCTCTCCCCATCCCAGTCCCCCCACCAACATATAACTTCAGAAGAAGTCCTGTTGGTTATAATGAAATAAATGAAGTGTTGTATTTGTTGGCGTTTTATGAATAAGCTAGTATTCATTTCTTGCTGCATTCTAATAATGGAATTCAGGCAATGGAGGTTAAGTAAGCCCTGGAGTATAATTAGAAAACAAATTTGTTGCTTGCAAACAAGGTACTGTGAATTTGATTCTTGGCTCTTTTTTGGGAAGGAGATATAAATGTTAATTTTACTGCCTTCTAGCTTAAAATACAGTAAAGGTTAAATAAATATGAAGCAGAAAAAACTCCTGGTAGTATGACCTATAAAAGTATAAATGGTCTAGTGTTCTCTTCTGTTTGTACTCTTTCAGCAGCACTAAGTAATTTCATGTTAGTGCAGTAGCATTCAGTACTGCATCATATATGGCTTATGTATTCAAAAGTACATTCATAGCCAAATGTTGGTGTTTTTCAAAGTAAAATCCACAACAGAAATCCCACTTAGCAGCAAGATTCAAGATTGTCTTTTATCAGAAGTCCCACTAGGTGCCAGCAAAGGACCTCTACAGATTATATGAGTCACTGAAACATTTTGTAGGAATTCTCAATCCGTTTACTGTTGGAAGAATTGACAGTATATTAACTTCTTGACATGCTGATAATTTTATTTAAAAAATGAAAATTTAAAAAAATTATAATTAGTTATGAATGTATGAGGCAGTTCGTATATAATTATACAGAATAGCTTTCTTCTGTGATTCTGTTTGGTAATGCTTTTTATCTCTGTGCATACTTAGTTCAGTGTTCTAAAGTTTGTGTAGCTGGTCACATATCTGCAAATCACATTCAACTGTAATGAGTGTGTCCTTACTCTGGGCTTCCAGCAAACGAGATGAGGTAGTTTAATTTGTAAGAATAATTTTGTTTCCTTCTACCTTTAATAGCTGTAGTTAGAAAAGGTCAAACTAAAAATAAAAACCAATGCCAAATTATTAACCAGAAAAACTTTTTTTTGGCTTCTGTTCAGTTGCACCTCATTTAAAATTACGAATTAATAAACACAGAGGGTTCACTACGTGCAAATCTTTAGAAAGTGTGATTGCTTAGCAGCATGTGGATTGCAAGATAATGCTAGATTTCTTTCAAGTTTTATTTAAATAATAGTGCAGAAAAACATTTTCTTAAGGGAGAAGAGGCTTATTTCACTAGTTTGTGCATAATTCAGACCTCAGGAGTTTGCTAGCATGGTTACTATTTGGAAATTCAATCCTGGACTTGATACTCAATTATATGGGACTTCATTCCTACCAACTTCCTGTAATTCTAAACCTATGGGTAAAAATATTAGTAGTCATACGCTGCTGAGGAAAGTACGGACACATTGACTCAGCTCGTGCAGCCGCAGCAGGCGTTGCTGTTTGGAACTTGGAACTTCTGGAAGCCTATTATAGTATTCATTTATGCAAATTCCAGAAGGTATAATTGAAACAAGGTCAGTAGTGTTTGTCAGTGTGTCGCAGCTGAGGTCCTTGGAGCATAAGTGCTTTTTAAATGAAGGTTTTCTGACTGCAAGCAATCAACGACGGTCCAGAAACTACAGTTCAAGGAATGGCTGACTTATTTCAAGAGGTACTTTCTTTTAAAATGCTAGTATCTTTTAGAAATTAGGACAAAGACTGCAGCTTTTATAGGCTCTTACTGTTGCAATGTACCAGCTCTGGGTTCTGTGCAGCTGCCTGTAGCCTTTCTGCTGGAGGATCTTTGTGGGTTTCATTTGCTAACATGCATGGAAATGAGAACAAATGGCACGACGGTTAAGATTGCATTTTGCTACCCAAAGAAGCAACACAGATCCCTTATCAGAAACCACTGAAGATTTTTTGGGTAGTAATAATTGTATGTACTTCAAAAAATCGCAGAGTTCTGCACCTAGCGTTACGCAAGTGAAACTAACTCCTAGACAAGCTGCTTATGCACCTGTAGTGCAGCAAGTTAATCAAGAGAAAAGCACAACTGTTTCTTCACTGCAAATAAAAAAGAGCAGTTCACTGCACATTTCCTTGCAATCTAGGAAGCAGAGTGGATGTTCTCGGTTTGGTGATGCTGTGGCTGCTGGTGAAGACACTTCATTCATTGGTGTTGGTAGTGAAGGGAGCTGTGGCGCAGGAACTGTGGCTGATCATCGATCTAGTGACAGCCTTCTAAGCAATGCTGCTCTGGGCAGAGGCAGCCTGAGCAGCATTGCAGCGAGTGACAGTGGCTCGTTCAGCAGTGCTGGCAGTGACTACGGATCATGTGCGAGTACCACAAGTGATGGAGGTTCGTATTGTAACAGTGTCATCAGTGACAGTGGCAGTGGCACTCTTTGGACAAGTGACAGTACTTCCTGTAGTAGTGTTGCACATGGTGACTCTTCGTATAGAAGCACTGCAAACAAATGTAATCCCTCCAGGAGCAACTCATCTCAGGAAACACTGTATAGAAGTAATACTGCTTTTGACCAAGATGCTTTGTCAGTGAGGAAGAGAACTAAAATTCCATTGCGACGCTGTTCATCACTGGTTATTTTTCCTAGGAGTCCTTCTGGTACTCCTCCAGCTTCTCCAGTAAGCTCAGGTCAACTACCACGCAGAGGCACCTATCAAACATCCCATAAATTAATTATTTCTCCTAGTGAACCGGCACAAAAAGAAGATCAGACCATTTCCAAGGGATTCCTTTCAACATCAGTCAATGGACTTAGACTGTCTAAAACAGTTTGCTCTTCTGGCGAGGTCAGAGACATCCGACCGCTTTATTTGAATGCATCATTACAGGACAAAAATCAAATTTTGAATGGTTCTCAGCAGGCAACTTGTGAAGAAGTCCCTGATGGCTTCTCATGTGTTTCAGTTCGTCCTCCACAAAGATCATTTGCATCAAGCAGTGAAATGGTTAATGGCTCTTGCAGTCCAGAGTTAAATGTGAACTCTGGTACAAAATACCCTCATTTAAAACTGGAACGTAGCACATCTGCATGTCTGCCCTCAAAAACAGATTCAGACTATCAGATTAGTATAAATGAACTAGGAAGATCAAATGCACAGATGAGCAAAACTCACCATATTTTGCAAAGAAGTGTTTCCTTGGAAGGATCCCGTCAAAAAGTTTCTTGCTGCTTATCCAGCCTTAAATACAAGTGTCATAGTGCAAGGACGTCTCAGTTGCACATACAGTTCAATGCTGGGAATGAAGGAAAAAGAACTGGTGTTAGGAAAAGATATGGAACCTCTAAAAGGGAAATGTCTAGCACATTGTGGAGGCCCCATAAGGTGAGTGTTGTGGTCTATAGAAAAATGTCATGGTATTTTACAGCTGAAATTTAGCTGCAAAGTAATAAAAGTTTGCAACCAAGACTTAAGCACAGTGATTTCAGAGCTTCTTAATGGTGTCAAATTGTCACCATTAGGAAGTTAAGTTTTTTATTGTCTCTAACATTTGAGTTTCGGATTAGTTTCTTGGAATATGGTACATAAAGTAGCATAGGTGAACAGGTGTTACTGTGAAATACATATATTTAATAGATTTTAAACAATAGTTTGCTGCTTATGTGAACTTAGAGGGGTTTTCTTGTCTAGTTATCGAGGCATGGTAGTCATTTAAACTTCAGATTAAATTTTGTAGTTATAAACACCTAACTTTTCAGTAAATTAGTAGTAATTACTGAAGTTGTTTGCATATAAAATGGGTAAAAATGAGTGATCTTTTAGTTTTATTTCAGATAGGCTTCATTTTACAGAACAGTTTGTGGTATGTAGAATTAAAGATAAGTCGTATTTGAGCAGAGGAACTGTAAATACCATTTGTTTCTGTATACACCCTGAACCACAGGAATTTTCAGAGTTTCCTCTCACTCTTTTTTTTTCTTCCTTCCAACTACTATTTCAGCCGGAGCGGTACAGAGTAACTTAATACCTCTCCCAACAACTTTGCCGTTGAAATGATAGTATTTGGGTCTAGAAGGCTTATATTAAAGATGTATTTTTTTTTTTGTAATGAAATGCATGTCCAGCTAAACTGCAGAGGTGTCTGCTCTTATTAACTCTTGAGGCAGTTAGTAAAGCACAGGCCACATGAAAGTTGGATTTTAAGCCTTGTTTAAATAATATTGTGAGGACTTAAATTACCTGAATATTTTTAGTTATGAATGCTGATAAAAATGCAACAATTGATGATTACTAAAATTGTTTTAAGAACTCATTCTCATTGATTTGGCACTACTACCACATAACTAACATACTTGTTTAAGAAAAGGGCTTTTTGTCAAAGACCTTGTAATTATGACAATCCCTTTCTAAACTAGTAAGACAGTTACCTTGGAGGTGTTAGCCTGGAATTTTCAGTCTTTTGTTGCCCTTAGAGCAGTGCCTGATGAGTCTATACTTTCTGACTTTAATGTTTTTTTGCTTAGAGTTTAAAGAAAAATGCTCTTTCCTTCTTGGGAAACTGTGATTTATGCTTAAGCTTCTTTATAAAACTCACAGTGGATCACAGATAATCACTATATATGTATGTATATTGTCATATATATGTGTATATATGTATACATATATATTGTATATATTTATGTATATATGTATGTTTGGTGATTCTTCTTCCTAAAATCACACTGTAAAATCCACAATGAGCAAAACCAGATTAGATCCAGACTAATTAAATGTGTCATTTATTTTGAAAGTATATTGTGAAAAAAATGTTGAGTCATGCACTTCAAGTACATTTCTCATCAGCTTGCACTTCTGATCTTTGTGTTTAATGGCAGCTAATATGAAAGATATTCCTTATTTTAATCCAAGTTCAGGATTAGGTTATCAGCTAACATTTCCAGAAAATCTTCTAGGTCTCTGGACTGGCAATAGTTTGTTTCAGTTCCCAGGAGCAGTGTTTACAATGGATTGACACAAACACGGGACATTGACAGGTACAGGAACCTTTCAGTCCTCAAACGGCTCTTTTCAGTTTTTATGTGAAACCAGTAAATAGGTAAATATTCTATAAAACACGTTAGCAAAAAATGTAAAAGCTTCCCCCACCAAACCAAGCAAAAATCATAGCTGAACTCGCAGCAGTTCAGCAATTCACTGGGATAAAATAGATAAATACCATTGTATTTGTTATTAGTCTTTGTGACCAATATGACAGATTCTATGGCAATCATTTAATTACATAGTCCAGTTAATTATCGTGGTGTGTTGTGACTCATTTAAAAATAAACAACTCCCAAAATATTTCTTTTGACTCCAGTTAGTCTGGCCTAGTATATTGATATGCTGAGTCTGGGTTCAAATTTAACAAGTTGATACTGGAGTAGCATTTAGTAATGTCAGCTATCTGTACAGGGCAGCCATGAAATCAAATCAGTGCTGTGGTCAGAGACTCCAGGGGCTGAAGCAGCAAAAGGTCTATGCATTCTTTTCTTCTGTGCCTTGCTACCAGCCTTCAGCCACCTCGGATCATATTTCCTGCTTTCCATAATCAACAGCTTGTTAAAGGCTGGCTTAAAAAAAAAAAATATCAACACCATTTCTATGACAACTGGCCTTGGATTCTTTTTAATTAAGTTACAAAATGGGAATGGTGTGGCTAGTGTTCCACTGCTGGTCTTTACTGGAAACTTATTGAATAGGTTATGTAGTAGATATTGGAATTTCATTTATGTGAAGCAGGAGGAAAAGCTAAGTCCATGGTTACAGCATTGAAGGTTGTCCTTGACTATGTATTTCTGCTTTAATGTTTTGAATTTTTTCGTTATTGTTTTGGCTTTATTTTTTTTTAAGTACATCCGTCTCTGCTTAGGGTAGAAATAAATCTGCAACTAAAGCATTTTGACATCACAGGTGTGGATTGGGAGAGTAGGAGTGAATAAGGGAACAGGTAACTTGTAATCATACATACGTAAACTCCAAGAGGTACAGAGAAAGGCAGAAACAGTGAATACAGTTCCAGTTCTTGTAGAACATAAACTTCTAAAAGAATAACAGCTCTGTTAATCTCTTCCACAAGAATGTCATGTTGACATCCCTGTTGACATTAGCTATTCCTTCCCCGTCAGTATCACTCTCTATTGGATAATGAGAATATTGTAAATGTACTTGCAAATCTGTTTCAGCAGCTGTATACCTTTAAAATAATTTCTTATACAATTGAGGGAGTCAATTGTGTTCTAGACTTTCTGTTTACAAGTAATTTTGCTTTAGTTTTGTCTCTAGTTATTGAAATTACATGTTTTGGAGCAAAAAAACCTCCCGAACTTCAGAGATGGTGTAAAATAAAGCTGTTTTTCTACTGTCAGATTCATGTAAGGGAAACCTTTTAGTTGGAACTCTTGAACTTTTTTCACCAAACTCTGGAACTTTGCCTTCATAAAAGATGCTATTTGAATCTTGCTGTACTAAATTTAAATTTAGTAAAACAGTAATTTGAGGGGTCTTTGTATGAGGATTTCTCTCTTGAATAACTTCCCAGCTGATCTGAACGTTCTGAGGGGACCAGAACCTGTGTCTGGAAGACTGTGATTCCCTTGATAAATGCTGCACCACAAGTTTGTGCTGAATAGTCTGAGGTTGTCTTCTCTCTTGCATTCTCCTTAGGCATAGCATAACTCCCTCTCAGAAAATAGTGATCCAGCCAGGAAGAAGTACCAAGGGAAGGGAAGGATGGCTGTGGCTTAGCTCCAGTTTTGCACATGGAGCAAAGGGCTGCTGCATGTGTATCAGTGTCCCAAATCTGTGCAAGGTAGTGAGGTGGAAAAGGAGCAGCAAAAGCTGAAGATTATGGAGCCAATACAAGGCAAAGCACAAATTGGCATCAGTTTATGCTACTGTGCTATGGTAGCCTCATAATCTAACAACTTTCATATTGTTCAGTGTTGCATATCTTGAAGGATCACATTACAGGACCCTGTGGTGCATTGCTGTGTCCTCGTCTGTCAGTTCAGTCGGGGACAGTTGGGCTTCAAAGGAAGGTGGTGTCTTTCTGAGGAATCGTGGGGATGACTCTGTTAGACGTAAATCACCTAAGAGTGTATGTTGTTCTCAGACTAATTTTAGAAGCTGAAGTATGTGCATCAATACATTGAAGGGAAGACAGTGGAAACTCTGTTAATCACAATAATGAACAATTTATAATTAGTTGTGGGTAATTTCCTGCTTCTATGCTTTATGTGGCAATGACCTGTAGTGCTTTAATAGTTGGTACGAATTTCTTCTGTTTTCATCTTGCTTAAATACAGAGTTTAGTTACAACTTCTTCTCTACCTTTCTTCATGCTTTAGCTTTCGATTAGCAGCCCTTCTTCAGGGGAGGAAAAAGATGGCAAAGGATGGGATAGATCTTACAGCCTGGCTATGAATGGTTGCTATGTGGATGCATTAGCAAAGGAAGCAATCAAATAATATTATTTGGTAATAACTCGATCCCTGAAGATTTTCAGGTTTTGCACGTTGTATTTGGCAACTATGAACCATATGAAACTTCCAGAATATCATCATACTGTAAGGAAGCACATACTTGAATATACCAGTATATTAAAGCTCTAGCACTTTGCAGTCTTCAGCAAACATTACATGTACATATTAAGGAGAAGTTTTATTTGATTGTGCTCTGTGGAGATTATGATTAGCCTAATTCTGTTTATAGTCTGCAGCTGAACTGAATTTGGGCAGATTTCTCATGCCAGAAAGAAATGGGGAAACTAAAACTGCAAAACCATGCGGAGCAGGCCTCCTGAAACAGCTTATGTAAATATGTAATTATCCAGCCTTCAGGGTGATTCATGTCCTTTTAATCTGCCATGAGAGAGTGGGAAGCGTTGATGCTGTGGCTTCTTTAATGTTGCCACAAGCTATAGTTATTCTGTTTTTTAAAATGTGGTATACCTACAAGAATGTGTTAAAGCAAAACTTGTTCACAGGGCAAGCTAGAGACATTCTTCCTTTACTCCTTACTAGCTGAAGGACTTGCAAGCTTTTAGATATGAGATCATGATCGTTGCTTTAATTTTGGAGGTTTTTCCCAAGTAGGCAATTTGGAAATCAGTGTTGAAAAATGCCAAGTATTGCACACATGAAAAGCAGCTAATGCACACTTGGTGATGGCCTCCTATACTGGTCAGGAGATGGTTTGTGTCATGGGGAAAGACTCACTGAAAATGTCATCTCGGATCTTGTTGACAGGCAGATAAAAGCTTAGGATTTAATAGGGAAGAAATAAACTAACAAAATTAAAACCAACATTACGGAAGAATTGTACAAGTCCACATAGGTGCATGGCATGTATATTTCTGGCTGTCCTTTTTCAGGAAACATGGATAGCAGAACTATAAAAAGAAAGGTTGCAAGATTGGAGTGAATTTTATGTGAGGAGAAACACTAAGTAGGCCAGGGAGTTTTCAGCTTTGGAAAAAAATAAAGCTGGTATAGAGGGAGTTTATAAAACTATACTTTAGGGGAGGTGAATTTTTCCATTCCACTTTTAAAAAAAGATGTTCTTTTATGTGTTGCTGAGCAAATTGTCTCAAGATCTGCATATCAAAAGTAGAAATGGATTTTCAGAAGTTAGGAAAGTTGAAGAAAGGTCCATCAAAGAGTATTATATTTTCAATATGTATTTTAATGTCAGGATCAAGAGGTCCATGACCACTTACTCATTAGAAACTGGGGGTTCTATCAAAGGAAGTACTGTTCTTAATTGCCACTATTATTATTCTTTAAGCATCTGCTCTTGGCCATTACATGGAAAGGATACAAGGGTAGGCAGAGTGTTAATCTGACCCCCAGGCTCTCTGGTGCCTGCTCAGCCCTTGCAGCCACAGAGGATCAAGTGCTAGAAATGCTCTCCCCTCACCCTTGGCAGAGAGGACTCTTCGGTGTTCTAACACGTGTTTTCTCATCTTCCAGAAGTGGATGAATTTCACAGATTAAGCAAGTAAGCAAAACTGAGTGGCCTTTTCAGTCAAGTCATTTGCTTATGACTGACTTTCACCCTTGTCTGAAGGGGACTGCCCTGCATTTCTGTTAAGATTCTCTGTTTCAAGTGTACTTTTTTCCCTTATTCCCTGTGACAAACGGAACATGCTGATTTGGGAATGCAGCCAGCAAAATGTTTGTAGCTCATTGCAGTGTTAGTTTATGGGTCTATAATCATCTGTTTCAAGAGAGTGCATTATTCTTTTTTTCTGTCATGATAGTTTACAATAAACTGAAAAGTCTACAGATATATGCAATTATTGTTTGAGACCCTGGGCTGCTTTCAGCTGTATCAACTGTAACATAAACAAACAGAATTTAAGAAGGACATCAGCAAGTTCCTGGCTGAAATTACATACAAACTTGAATTGGAGTCATTGAAGTCAGGGCGTATTAAAATGCAAATGAGACACTCCAGCTACTCAGTAAGAGGAATGTGGTAAGAAACACAGAACTGGGTTCTTTCAGACCTAGATATTTGGCAATCCGTGATTTTCCTAGCATAAGGCAGGATCCTAGACCTAGACCTCTGGCAATCCGTGATTTTCCTAGCATAAAGCAGGCGGCCTGTTCGGTAACATGGAATATACAAGGGCTTTTTGAAGGAAAAGGAATTCCAAAATTTATTATGAACATTACTTATTTTTCAGTAGTGTTTCTATATTAGCCAGTTATTCTATTAATCATTGTTTCTGTTAAGTTTGTTTTGGGACAAATATTTAGCTTATTAATGAGAAATCTAAAGTGGTTAAATCTGGAAAATTACAGACTAATAAAACCATGTCCGAGGTGGGGAGTGTAATATAACTTTGGTAGTGTTGTTGAGTTTGTCTGAAAGAAATTGTAATACCGTTTTGTTGGAAAAGTAGTTGTGGTTGGATTATTCGTGTTGTGGTCACCTTTCGTCATTAGAGGTTGAGGCATCCAAGGTCTGTTCTGCAGACTGGTTTTGGGCAGGTGGGATTTATAGCTCGAGCATAGCAGACCTTAAGACAAACCCAACCACTGAGTTGTGCTCTAGCCAGGTCCTGTGTCTACCTTTACACCTGGCAGCAGGAGGTGTCGGCTCGGGGCCGGGAGAGGTCGATAGGTGGGGCTTGAGGCTCCTCTTCAGCGGAGGCTGAGGACTAAAGCCGAGTGTGGAAGAGCGCGGGGAGCTGCGCTGTGGCCGGCAGCGGCCGCTAGCCGCGTGCTGCTGCAAAGGCACAGGCCAGTCATGAGTTAGTGTTGGTGCTGCATTTGCATCAACAGTAGACTTAAGAATGCTGTTGAAAACTGCTGGGCTGACTTTGGAGCAGGGTGAAGCCATGCAGCCTGCATCCAGCCCTGCTCTAGGCTCATTCTCTGAGGAAGTGGCCAGGTACCTGTACAGCCCTGGCCAACTGATTTAATTTAGGGCTAAAAAGCAGCTTCCAGGTTCAGCCTGACTTTATGCTTCTGTTTGATCCTGAGCTGGATCAAGTGAACCTTGTACAAGTGCGACCATGATGCGGACATGTTTCAATTGTCTTCCCTTTGAAGAAAAGCAGTTTATCTTATTTTTAATTCTCTTTCTTCCCTCTTGCTCTGAAAAGCAAAAAGTTGATTGACTGTATCAAGTCCTTCAGCTGAATGTGTTAATTAGCCACTGTGGTAAATATCTGCAATGTCTGGTTTATCTGCTGTTACTTCTGGAAGCAAATTACACATGCAGTTTTAGCATTTGATAGTTTTACATTTCTATGTTTTAAGCTTTATAGTGTTAAATGGTGAGGGTAAAAGTGTGCCTGGAATTGTTACTACCAGAGTTTGTTTTTCAGACTTTCTTTGAAGTCTTAAGGTTTGGCAAAAAAGCTTTCACAAATAGATGCAAGAGTTCTGTTTTTATACTATTATGAAGATAACTGACTTGATGTCAGGAAGGACTTGTTTAAATAGTACCTAATTAAATATTTGGTACTTTTTAATAAATTTTTTGTGGTGAATATTGGCAGATTTAACACAGGAGGACAAGTCTGGATTGGCTTTTGACTTTTCATAGAATGTATTATATCTGCTTTTTATATGGTAGCTTGTTTGGCACATGCATATATCAAACCAAAGGATCTCGAAGTCCTGATGAATAAAATCAATGCTTTAATAACTTTTGACATGTTCTCTGTTTAACTTGTCTGAAGTATGCTTTGATTATATTAAACAACTTGCTTTCCTGTGAACTGTGTAAGAAAAAAAAGCTATCTTAAATTGCATTGTTAATGAACTTTTCAGGACAGGTTCTCAAAGCAGCACACATTGAGTGGACTAATGTATGAATGTTGTTGTAAAAGTACTGTAAACTAAATATGAACTTTTAAGGAAGCAGTAAGATTTTGGTGCCATATAAAATGTGTAAGCTATAAACGGAGAAACAGATGATGCTTTTTCTCTGGTCTTTAGATAAGCAGTTGTCTGAAAATATCTTTGGAAGTGAGTGAGAATTAGTGAAAATAACCTCAGTCGTTTCTAAATGCTGTCTGTTAAGCAGATGGTAAAACTGCTGAGGCATGTTGTGCTGACACCTTGCTGTTGAAACAGCCAGCAGGGCTGAAGGTCCTGCAGAAACACATGTTGTGTAATAACCCGTGATCTAACAGTATGTATTCTCCCTATTTTGAAAATGCTGATAGGGTCTTACGTCTCTCTGTCATAGATGCCAACTCTAAAGAAATGCCTACGTGTCATTAAAAAAAAAACAACCTCCTCACAATCCACAGGTCCCTCTTAAAAATACAGGAGACTAGGACTGTAATGAATTCCATGCAACCAAGTGTTTATTACATTGAAAGACAGAGAAAACATTACTTGTGGAATCCATAAATTTGGTACAATCTTAATGTCATAATTGAATCTTGTTTTTTTGAAACTGTTACTTTTCCATGATGAATAGCATATGCTGGTGGTATTTTATGGAAGGAAAAAAAAAGCTCACTTTTTTCAATTTAGAGTCTAAGAGAACCAAAGAATACAAAGCGCAGCATGAAAAGAAAAATACTTGAATTTGCTAGTGTAGCTCAGGGAAGTTTTTTTCATTCTCATCAAGCTTGTAACTAATGTTGATGTTTGGGTGTTTAAGTAAGAAGAATGTTGGTTTTATAAGGCATCTATTGAGCTCTTGTTTTCTTAAGCAGCGATAGTCCAGATCACTGTTTGTTTTTTCAATTTGAATTGATACTTACGTTCCCTCCAATAAAAGCTGTACGCTTGTTTTGCCATACAGCTGTGGATTTCTGTGCGAAGACCAACATGTGCACAAGTAGCTGCCAGTTTATTCAGAGAAAAGATTGGGAATATGCTTGGATTGTAATTAATGCACTAATACCACCAAACATTTGTCACAAAATTAGTAGAGAAAATACTTGTTATTTCAACACCCTGGTCTTATACAAGAACTGTTTCAAAAGGCTGTGTGGTGAATCCAGCAATTAAGAAAAGCATTAAATTCAGTGGCCCATTTTCAAACCTGATAAATTTTGGGTTATGTTCTCAATACTGCTCTTATATGTGTGACTCAGATAAGTGTGTCTGTTTAAAGTCTACTTCAATTTCTGATGGGGGTTGCAGAAAAAAAAGTCCAAAATCTAAAACTTATTAAGCATACATTCATAAAATAGGTGAAAATGAGTTTTGAATAGAATTACTGTCTTTTGATGCTTTTCTTTGCATGCTTTGGCACTGCACTGGAGTTCTTCAAATGAATTGTTTACAGCAGCTGTCTGTCCTCACCTGTTTTTAATAACTTTCTATAGACTAAACCAGTGAATCAGTAAAATACAAGGCCTCTCTGTTAGTGCAGTATATCACTAATTGAGGTTTATGCCAAGCAGAAAGTTTGAGTTCTCTGGCTGTTAAGAAATTAGAAGTTGACAGGAACAACTGACCCACTTGTGTGTGTTGCCTGCTCTGATGAAACAGAGATCCAAACAGTTTCAGCTCCACTGGCATTTAGTTGTTCATGTGTGCGATGTCTGTTGCGAAGCTGCTTTGGCACCTCTTTGCGGGCAGTTACCCAGCTTGTCATAGAGGGGCACGTCGTTGGAGATCATTCCTGCTATCTGATTTATGTGTTAGCTGTTTGGAGGTCAGCAAAAATCTCCACTCAGGGTTTTACTTTCTAGCTGGAGGAGAAAATACTGTTAAAGAGTTGGTTATCGAGTTTGGCTAACTCCGCTAAAAATAGCAGGAGAGACAGCAGAATAATAAAGTGAATAACAGGAGCCCATGCTCAGTTTATGCTGGTAACAAACACAATGTTCTGAGGGTTTCTAAAATAGAGCAAACTTTTGTCCCACATTCCAATCATTTATTTGGAAGGCATGTTCCACTTGAGGATTGCCAAGAACTTTACAAATACTAAGCCTTTTAACGTGTCTAAGGTATGTGCTGTGCCATTTAAAAAGAACCTCGCAGGCAAAAATGATACCCATTTTTTTTCCAGAATTGTGTGGTCTGTAATAGTACAGAAAGTTTTCCTTCAGTAGTTCAGTGAAGCCTCCTCAGGTATGAAACCTGTTGTAGCTTTTTATCTCAAATGAGTTTGTGGACTAAAAAGGTGGATGTTTTGTATATATTTTAATTTTTTGTCCCCTTCAGATCTAAACATGACATCCAGGCTGTGAACTGAATTTGAAGTGACAGATCTCCAAATTTCTAGCGTTTTATCACCTATGACAATCTAGTTACACTTTTTGCAGGTGTGAAAATTAGAAACCCACGTGAGACACTGATTTTCCAAATATATGTATGACTTAAAGGTTAAATGGATGAACTTGGGACAAGAGATCTAAGGAAAAAAGGTACCAGAATTACTAAGGCAAAAGAACTGCTTCAAGAAATACCTATGCTTTAATGTCAGAGGGACCAAAAAATGAATAGAATTGGACTGGAGTTTTAATGCTGTAAAAAATTTTGAATTGGAAATTAAAATAAGTTTTCCAGAAGAAAATTGAAACACATGGTTTTCCCTGAGGTGAAGGAAATACATGTCAGTAAGCTGCACAGCCTTGTGGTGAAAATTAGTTATTAGTTTGAATAAATGCAAAAATAGATTTTCCTATTAGAGGAAAGAATAGGCACCAAATCTTGTGTTAGCTGAAAAAATCAGGAAGCCTAGAATTTCAGAGGTTGTACGAGACACAGAGTTGAAGACTTTTACAGCTCCTTACTCAGTCTGTGCAAAAAAGTTTAGTCTTGTTGTAGTGTAGGGGTTTTTTTTAAAAGCTATAAGCTTAAAAAAATTCCATGCCAACCTGAGTTTATTCCATAGGCACTGATACGTCTTCATGTTAAATGACCCTTATAATACATTTTCCTGCTTTCGTGGAGGTTCACAAAGGTTTTCAAATCACGAATTAATTTGAAGCAACTTAGCACATGCTCCAGTAATCCAGCAAGAAGTCAGGTCAAGTACTGCTGGTGGTGATTATTGGTGAATACTGAAATTACCTGTGTATATTACTGAAATTGTAATTTCTTTGGCAAGCAAAAATCCATGATGAAAAGTCAAGTGTGCAGCGATACTGTGTGTTATCAGTCCCTGATACTGTGTGTTATCAGTTATCCAAACGTCCAAGTCAGGGTAAAATCTTTTGGATGCTCGTTGTTAAAACTAAACTCTGCAATGTGTAGAGACAGAAGGTATTTTTTCATAGTTCTGACAGATTTTCATGCCAAGCTTGGGACCACTGGAATTGCTGGAACTTCTAAAGCACTTACCACAGATTACACTTACTTTTGCTTCTTGTTATCTTTGACAGTAGCTGTATGATTTGGAAAAGAATAAAATGTTTCTACTTGCCTGTTTTAAACAGCTGCCTAGGTTTATGGAAATTGTTGGGTGCTCCTAGGAGGAGGATCCTTTAGGACAATGTTTCTACTCGAGATGCTTAGTCTCGGTCCTGATGCTGAGCAACTCTCCTGTTTGGTTAACATTGGTCTGTCTAATTTAGTAAACAGTCTAAATCTCCACCCCCAGCTCCCTCAAATTTTGTTTTGAGGAAGGCAGAACTGTCCAAGTCTTTGAGTGTTGGGTCAATCAGAAGTTGCTCTGTACAGAGCAAGTTATTGCCTATAATTCAAAAGTGCCTTCAGGTTCTAAAAAGCATTGCTGTGCTATCAGGGTGTGGGGACAATGTTTTTATAGTGCTTTGCAGCTTTCAACTTTCTGTGGTGTT
>WAAG01019743.1:32501-63162 GCA_013390105.1 Tichodroma muraria | reverse complement strand
CTAATACATTAAATATTAATGTATTAGTACATTATCTATGTAAATCCCTGAAATAGCAACAAATTATTAACTGAGAGACAAGATAAGAATTCTATTCCTTGATTTAATTTTCTTTGTTTTTAGAGGGCTCATGGAGATTTCATTAACTACATGAATTCTAATAGAATAGCAAGGCTGAAAGATCATCAATTTTACATACAGAGCTGGCTGCAATGACTTTTCAGCAGTAGAAGCTTTCTATGCTTTTAAGCTCACTGACACTTTGCTGCAGAGGTAAAAGAAAGAATCTGTGTCTAACAGATGGATCAGGATAGCTGAAGTTTACTTTTCTTATTTCTGATAGCTGCTTCATGTTAAGATTAAAGGCTGTAATAGATGTCAGATATTAGTATTGGTTTTTTCAAATGTGTCATAGCCTCATCCTGGTTTATAATCTAAATATCCTACAACAGACATAACCCTAGGTTTCTTGTTATCTTTAAATATATATGTATTTATTTGTTTGATAATATTGTTCATTTCAGTTCTATTTCTTGGCAAGAAATTCTTACAAGCCAGTTCTTCCTTTGAAAATTATTTACTTTCCTCTTTCCTTTGTTTTAATCAGTTATTGGTAAGTCTCTCTTTTATTTTTTTGTATTGAAGAATTAAAGCACTACTCCAAACTACCTTTTACAATCTCCTTCATGATTTATATATCTATTTTTAACTACACTTTCTCCTAATTTTTTCCCAATTATTCTTGCACAGTTCAAATTTCCTTCTTTCTGTTTTATCAGCATGAAGTCCAAAGAATTAAGATTATTCATCTATCAGCAATCTGATGAAGTACTGATTTACACTGAACACAGGGAAACAAAAAGCATATTTTCATATGACATGTATTTTGAACAATTAAAAGGCAAGTTATGACAGATTCCACAATGTTACTTCTGAAATATTGAAAAACAGCAGCCTATCTGGAATAAATGGCTTCCTAAAAATCTAAATCAAGACTTGATCAACTTGATGGTTCTGTCAGGCAAGAAGAGAAATTCTAACCTCAAATTCACCTTGAGTCCAGTACCTATTTAAACATAATTAATAGAGCTTGGGTTTGTGCTGATTTTAAGTTCTTTGGGAAACAGTTGTATTATATTAGCAAGTAATACTCAGTTTACTTTGGGAACCTTCCTAAGAGTCAGTAATATCTTTAAATAAAAACTGTAAATTAAGCTCTTCAATGAAGAGTGTTTGTCACCCAAGGTGGTAAATGTGAAACCTATTATCACTCTCTTTCTCCTAAAGCAAGGCTGCAAGTTTAAATAATTTGTTGGCTGAAAATTGACAATGAAGCTCTGGAGACAGAAAGCATCTTATATATTGAAAAGCATGAGAAACTACAAGGATAGATATATAGGAAGACCACAAAAAGATAGAATTTTCAATGTCCAATTTTTCTCATGGGGCTTTAGCAGCACAGAATTTCCATAAGGTCTGAGGCATGAGACCTTAACCACATCACAATACATGGTCCTTTGCACTGGTTTCTTCTGAATAATTTAAGTGCTAGTGGTGCAACAAATGTCCCTGCTTCACATCATGATATTTTTCAATTCGACAGTTAATTCTTTTTAGCAGTGTCAGAGTATAGCATATGCTGCACATACTGAAACATGCTTTTGGTTCAATACCCAGTACTTCATGAAGCAGTGTGTGCCTGTGGTATGACTACTTCACCTTGGCAGAATGATGACCTATGGTCCTATAGTTCTCAGAATGCAGGTTTTCAGGCCTGTTTTCCTCCTGCTCAGCAATTATATGTTAGTCTTCTACAGAATGCTGCTCTCCTGTCTTCCAGCAATAAATTTCTTCCCCAAATGGCCAAACTTATAATGACGCTATACACTGCTGGCCTTGCCAGTAAGCTCACAACTATCTCACCTAGAATTGGAGCTAACTGGTTACAACATGGAGAGAATTTAACTCTCACACGGTAGTGGGGTGGGCAGAGAGCATGGCCAAATTGTCAAACTAGGCAACAATTCACAGACAGGTTAGAAATAAATTGAATATACGGAAGCATTTTACAAACAGCAATGGTCTTACATGCTCAGCACAGCAAAAGGCAAAAATGAAATGAAGACATAAGATTATAATAATGTTTATAAGGCTATTTTCCCACTGAGATCAAAACAAAGTCAGTCCCCAAATATTTAAATATCAGTGTGTGACTCTGCTACTGCACAAGTTCCAATAAAAAAACTGAGACACGGGTAACCTTTAAAAAGAAGACAACTTCAGAAAGGCATTTCATCCATTAGCAACTAATGCTAACAAAATGAATTTTAGAATGCCAAACATTACTGAAAAAACAATTTAGCATCTTTAAAATGCTTGCTGTGCTAGAAGCCTGTTTTATATTTCCTAGGGAATATTTCACATCAGCAATGCAATTATAATAAGTATGACTCATCCCTCCAACACCAATTTCAGTGTTAAGCTGAATTGTAATTAAGACTTTGGAAGTTTAAAGAAAACTCCATTAAAGCTTAAATTCAAACCGAGTCAACCATTTCCCAGCTGGTGCATTACTCATTGCATATCAGTTACTTGCCAAATATGTTATGCTCTTCAAATTTATGAAGTTGTTCATTTGAAGATCATTCAGTCTGCCAGGAGTAGCAATAACAATATCCACACCTTTGGTTACCACGTCGATCTGTCCTTTTCGGTCCCCACCACCATAGACGCAGATACTGTAAAACAAAACAGTTTTGCAGAAGTAGTGTATTAACTTTCAGCTAAAGTCAATCCTTTTCAAATAAATGCCACCATGTTGCTTTAAAAATATCACCTGGTATTAACAAGAGGAAGGAATATGGTAAGTGTGACTGACAGCACTGCAGTAATTAGTAAAATTAACACTGAATGATACTCCCTCAACAGTTCAGCAAATAATTTCCTGCTGAAACTGCAGTGAAAGTAATCATGAAAGGAAGATAGTTCATATGTTTTGTGTTGTTCTGAAAATATTTACACAAAAATAGATGAACATATGAAAGGATGTATGATTTTCAAACAGTACCATCAAAAACAAGACATTTTGCTGTTGGGGTGACTGTAAGACTTACTCAGAATGCTACACAAAGTTAACAGAGATCCCTAAAAGTAAGTTTCAGAGTACAGTAACATCTGTTTAATTACTATTCATGAAGAAGATAATAAAAATTAAGATCTACACTTAGCAGGTTTGTGGATGAAACCAAACTGAGGAAGCAGCTGATGCACTCAAGAATTAGGCTTTTACCAGAAGAACCACAAAAAGGCTAGAGAAATGGGTTGATGAAAATACTGTAAAGTTTAACAAAAACAAAAACAGGGATGGAATTATCCCATGATTCAGGGCCAATGTGCTAGAAGATGACATTACAAAAAGACTTGGGTGGGCAAGAACCTGAACATTATTCAGCAGTGTAATCTCACAGAAAAGGAAGTCAGGTGTGTTCTATGGAGAAGGTAGCAATAGGAAGTGTAAAAAAAACATTGACCCATTACAGGATGAGAATGGTCACCTCACAAACAGGGACAAAGACAAGGCAGAGCTGTTTAATGCATTCCTTGCCACTGTCTTCAACACAGATGATGCACCAAGGGGATTTCAGCGTCCTGAGCTGGAGAACCACAACTGTGAGAATGATCCACTCTCAGCTGAGCCACAAATTATGCAGGATTTGCTGCTCCAGCTGGATTTCTACAGCTCTATGAGGCATGATGGGATTTGCACAAAAATCAAAGAGCTGGCTGGCGTCATTGTGAAGTCTCTCTCTCAGTGACTCTTGAGCGGTCTTTGGAATCCAGAAAGGTCCCAGCTGACTGGAAGCTGATGAATGTTGTTCTGATCTTCAAGAAGAACCCCAGCCTGTTAGTTTCATTTCAGTGCCTGATGAAGTTATGGAGAAGATTATTCTGAGAGGTACTGACAAACACCTGTAAGACAATGTAGTCACTAGCCACAGCCAGCACAGCTCTATGAGGGTGAAGTCCTGCTTGTCAGGCCTGACTTCCTTTTATGACAATGTAACCCACCAAGATGATCAAGGGAAACCAGCTGATGTAACCTGTTTGGATTTCAGTAAAGCATTTGATAGTGTCTCTTACAGTATTCCTCTGGACAAAATGTCCAGCACACAGCTCGATAAACACACCATAGGATGGGTGGGCAACTGGCTCACAGGTCAGGCATAAAGGGTTACAGAGAATGGGGTAACATCAGACTGGTGACATGTCACTAGAAGGGCCCTAGAGGGCTCCATCCTTGGCCCTCATAACATCTTCATAAATTACTTGGGGGCAGGACTGGAAGAGGTAACTAAGCAAGTTCACAGATGATACAAAACTGGGAGGAGCTGCTGACTCCCTTCAGGGCAGGGAGGCTGTGCAGAGAGACCTTGACTAATCAGAGGGCTGGACAACCACCACCAATATGAAGTTCAATAAGGGAAAGCGCTTGATTCTGCACCTGGAACAGGCCAACCCTGGGTGTATGGACAGACTGGGAATGAGATGCTGGAAAGCAGTGCATCCACTGCTTTCCAGCATCTCATTCTGGAATCTGACTGATGGCAAGTTGAACATGAGCCAGCAGTGCCCTGGCAGCCAGGAGAGCCAGCCCTGTCCTGGGGACATCAGGCACAGCATCACCAGCCAGGCAAGGGAGGGGATTGTCCCCTCTGCTCTGCACTGGGGTGGCCTCACCTCGAGTGCTGGGGGCAGTTTTGGGCCCCACAATGTAAGGAAGACATTAAACTATTAGAGAGTGCCCAAAGGAGGGCACAAAGATGGTGAAGGGCCTTGAGGGGAAGCCGTGTGAGGAGCAGCTGAGGGCACTTGGTCTGTTCAGCCTGGAGGAGACTGAGGGGAGAGCTCACTGCAGTTACACCTTCCATGGGAGGGGAAGAGGAGGGACAGGCACTGATCTCTGCTCTGTGGTGACAGTGACAGGACCCAAGGGAATGGCCTGAAGCTGTGTCAGGGGAATTTTAGGTTGGATGTTAGAGAAAGGTTCTTCACGCAGAGGGTGGCTGGGCACTGGAACACACCCCCAAGGGAAGTGATCACAGCACCAGCTTGATGGGTCAAGTGTTTGGACAACGCTCTCAATCACATGGTGTGACTCTTGGGAATGTCCTGTACACGGCTGAGAGCTGGACTTGATGATCCTTGTCCCTTTCAATTCAGCATATTCTGTGTGATTTTTCTTAGCTGTCAACTCAGAATGAAAAGAAGCAGAAAAGCTACATAGACTTTGACATTGAGATTAGTCAAAACAGACATTCTTAAAACTGGGAAAATATAAACTCTGCATTTACTACTATCCCCTCCCCTCTTAAATGCAATTATTGTAGTAGGTGAATTTAGTCACAATTGGTAGGAGAAAAAAAATATTACTTAACAAGCCAGTGAAAACCAAGACTACCTTTTAATTCCTTTGTATGCATACTTAGAACACTCTGCCTCTACTTGGAGTGCCAGTTCTCTAGTAGGAGCAAGGACTAACATTCCAGGCCCTCCACGCTGATCTTTGGATCTGCAACAAAGCATATTTAGAATGCTGGTATATAAGGATGGGCAAAGTCCATCATGCTTGACACTGAACATTTCTATACTGTTTTAAACTTCCTCTGTACACTGCTGCTAATGGAATCTATGGTGACAAATCTGGTGATCAGATTTATATTTTTTTTTCCAATACATGATTTTTATCTTCATTACTAGAAAATCATCTCAGAAGTTGGGTGCAGGAGGAAGTAAGCGCAGGGGGAGGTATGCACAGCTAAACAAATCAGACCTGTGAGCAGTCCTTACATTGGTTGTGAAGTCAAGTGAATGAATCCAGGCATTAAGTATGCTAATGTCTTCCCAGTACCAGTCTGTGCTATACCAATAAGATCAATTCCTTGGAGTATAATTGGCCACGCCTGGGACTAATATAAAACAACAAACACTTAAATGTAGTTTTCATTTTTCTCTTAAGCTTCAGTTAAAGAGTCATTGAAATTGAAGACATACCTGAATTGGTGTAGGCTTTTGAAAACCAACTTTTCTTATATTTGCCATAATATCAGGATAATGCTCAAATACATCTTCAAATTTACAAACAGGATTGGGAATGCAGCGCTTTTCACCTTCTTTTAAGTCATCACAAGTTATATCATTATTTTCTTTCCTGTATAAAGCAGTCCAATTGTTTTAAAGTCTCGTTATCTGAAAAAGTAGAGCTAACATAAAAGACTGTGTTTCTTAACTTTTTTTAAATTCCTTGAACAAGAAAAAACAAGTTCAGGCTCTTGAATGGGACTGAATTAGTCTTCTATCTTTCTTGAAAGTCTTTCTATAGGAACACTTCTCCTGGAGGTATCATTTACCATTCTTTCTTAAGAACAACTAATTTGAAGATATGTATGGTTATTAACATTAAGTGCACCCCTATCAGGCTACAATTACACCCTATTACAAATTAAATAGGTATGACAAGTTTTTAAACCCAAAGACAACCCAGGATTCAGATGAATGGTTTGAACTTATCAGTCAGAATTCTATATTCTGACAAAAAACTTTCCCAACTGTTTTCAGAGTAGCTCCCTGGATACTCTAGAGAATACAAACAGAACAATTTTGGAAAAAGATAAAATAAAATAAAACAAAATATTACATTAAAAACTGCTGTTCCTAGGCTTCCTCCAATTAAGAGCTACAAACATGCTGTCCTACTTTCAACCAAGGGCAGAGTTAGTTTTCTTCCACAGGCAGTGAGGGGAGCTTGAAGCCATGTGGGCATGCCTACATTGTTACTCAGTATCACCCAAATCATCACAGGGGGTGGATAGGATTTTCACTTCCCAGGAGAAAGGGGTGTGGTTTCCTGTGGAAGAAGAAGGCAATGACCCTCCATGGCCATTTTGTTCCTTTTCCCAGGAGAGCAAATGGCAAATGGAGTGGTGAGGTGGTGTGGATGGTCTGATCAAATCAGAGGGCTTGGCATCATCTTTTTTTGTTATTTCAGGCTTGGGTAAAAAAACATGGGCACAGACAGTTTCATCCACCATTTTCTCCTTTGTCTCAGGAGCCCTGTGGTGGTGGTGGTGTGTTGGTCAGACTTCCATGAGCATTTCTGCATGTAATCACCTTTTATACAATGTTGTTATTACTGTTGTTGCTGTTTTTCTTATCTATTGATGTTTTCCAGTAAATTCTTATCTCAATCCATAATCTCTGCCTTTTGTCCCTCTCTCAAAAGAGGGGGGTGAGGGAAGGGGAGTGGCTGCTTAGAGCTTAATTTCCATCTGGTTTTAAGATGTGACATCTGCATAAACATATTGATTTCAGTTCTGTACTCTGAAGATTTCATTCAGCAAAAAGCTTTTCTTCAAGTGGGGTGTTAGGTAGAAAAAGAATGGGCAATTCAACTTCCCCTCATGTTTACAGAGTTATTTCTTTCAATTGCTGCCTTTTTTTTTCCTTAAAGCAAACTGATTAGATGAAGCAGAAAAAAAATTCCTTTATCACACAATTTCTACTCCACAGTACATATTTTTAACCTGCAAGAACAATGCTCTGTAATTTTTACTAGTTCTAACAATAACACATCCATATACTTTAAGGAAAAAAGGTGAAAACAGTTGGAAACAATTCCATGCTTCGCTCACAGTGGCAAAGTTTCTCTGGCATGCAAAATAAAAAAAGACATCTTGCAAAAAGAAAAGCAATAAAAAGCTAACACTTCTAATGAAGCTAGTGAGCATTATTGAACTACTGAAGAGGGCTGTAACTATTACCAAGGCCTGAACCAAATCACTTGAAGGAGATGACCTGTTTTCCTTGCAAGGTACTGATATAGGTTGTTGGATCAAAATAAATAGATGCAGTTAACTGAGGCATGTACTCACCAGGATGTGCCTGTAAAGACAAGATAGATAAAAAAGGAAGACAACAGTAACAGAAGTTGGAATTTGGTTTGAAGATGGTTTTGACTAAAAAAAATGCAGGGAAAAAATTGCTGTCAAAAGGTATTCAACATGTGGACAATCCTATCTGGAAGGACCTAGAAAATGTGAACATACTGTCTCATTAAAGGCAAAGACATAGCCAAAAGTCAGGGAACGATCACGAATTTTTTCTGTTCTGAAATCAACTAGATCCAACACTTTTAGAGAAGCAGAAAATCCCTGAAGGTAATTTTCCAGACAACTAATAATATCTTGTCTGCTAGTTGTTTCATTCCCAAGAAAGAGTTCTTAAAAAGATTAAGTTGCTACAAGACCCCAGCATTACTGCCTCTGACTCAGAATTTCATCTCCCACTATTTAGGCTTTATAGTTTAATAATAATTTTTGCCAAACAGAAGATTCCCTAAAGAAATGATCTTACCGCCACAGTTCCACTTCTTCTTGTGACATAGATGCAGTCCTGGATGATTCTTTGTAGAAGTTTTTCTCAATTGGAGGCAAGCCTTAAACAATCGGAAAAATTCAACTTGAATCAGCAAGAAATAATACAGAGCCAGTGTAAATCTGCTAAAGTCTGAGATGGAAAGCCCAGGACCCAGAAAGTGCCTTGAGCTAGGAGACTAGCTGGAAGTGATGGAAGACCATTGCTCCTGTAGAGAGATTGAAGGCTGAGACAAACACTTCAATATCTGCAAAAAAACCACTTCCTTTCAAGTTCTGAAGTATTTCTAACATATATAGCAGGATATTTAACAATTCTGAAGTTTTTTTTTTTGGTGGCCACATACAAAACAACACCATTTTCAAAGGGTGACATTCAAAATACCACGCCTAGCAGGTTTAAAACTTGGCACAGTAATCAGTGTCCTCCATGACCATGCTGAAAAATATTAACATGGCCAGCTAACTGCAAATAGGTCACTAATTTGTGCTCTGAAAGATTCAGTCATCTCAGAATTCAAGTATTAGAAACATTTAAGCATTCCAACAGATTTACCACATAAAGACAAGCATAATACTATCAAAACTGTAAAACTAACCTGCCCACTTCATAGATTCATATTTGGCCCTGTTTTCTCGAAGAGAGGCCCAGTTAATCACTGGTTTCTTTGGGTTATTTTCAGGCTTGATAATGTCCAAGGTTTTTCCTGCAGAGTTAGTAACAAAATCTTTTATCTTTTATGTTGATGGAACAAACCAAGGGGAAAAATCTCCCCTGAAAACATTTTTTCTATCGCAAGGCCTCATATACTTTGAATGGACATGAAACACATAAGTAGAAAATTCTTTTCTAGATCTCTGCCCTGAAACACTGCTAACACATGTACAAATTCAGTTTTGATCAAAAAAGGGAAATGTTTCAACATCTATAGCTACTTAAAGGAAGTAATGATGGGTTACAAAATGTTTCTCCTCCAGCTATAAATTAGGCTTGTTTTGCAGCAAGCTTTTGAAAAACTTGTGAAACCAGTAGATGATATGTAGACAGAAAGCTTTAACAGCTACAAGAGCAAAGCTTAGGTCTAAAGCACCCAACACCACCACAATAAAGTCTCAGTCTAGTTGTATTCTATACTTTTTTTTTTTTTTGGATGAGACTAACACTTCCTAAGTAAGTGCAGCTTTACACTGAAGATGTAAATAGCAACACAACTGTGTGGAAAATTAGTGGAAAGGCAGGAAACATAGGGATAACACTGTAGCAAATCCTAAGGTAGTTTTATATATTTCTAGTCTCTTGAAAAATACTCATCCACCTTCTGGGACACTTCTAAAAACAGAACAAACAACTACTCCAATCCTCATTCTAATGCTGAAACATAACTCCTGGATCCCTTCTTCCTCATCAGTGCATCAGATCAACAACTGTGGATGGTGTTTGCCTGTGCAAAAATTTGTTGGAAGCACATACAACACGTACCAATAATATAAGCAGCATCCAAACGTACAAAAATTACTACAGAAAAGCCTAGTAAAGCCAGGCACGAAGTGCAACAACAAATCTTAAAATATTAACTTCCCTTGAAAGTAGTAGGAAGTCAGCATGGCCCATGCTATGAACAGCCCTTTACAGACTATCTTTACAAAAGTTTACTGAACTGTAATACTCCACAGATACCAGATTAAAACTTGCACTAGAGCCAATACTGGTATTTTGGAGGAATCAGACTGATAATGCAAGAAACCAAAGTGGTATGTAACATTCTGCATCCATAAAATTGCTGAAAACACACAGGAATTGGTTCACCAAAGCCTGGCAGGTTGGGGGGAGGGGTAAACTGTCTATGGTTGAAAAAAGGAGGATATCTTGGCATTTCTGTTTTAAGGAGATGCCATTGCCCAAGAACAAGGTCTAAGTTAACATACTCTGTAAAATACTAACAATATAAAAACATTCCAGCAAACGACCAAATATACGGAAGACAATCCATAACTTTTTTCCCCCAACCCCACATTTCTTACCTTTCTCTGTCCCACCTCTAACACAGTTTTGTCCAGAACTTGTAACAAGATTGTCAATCAATATCTTGGCTTTGTTTTGCACATCAATGCTGCCAAAAATCTTAACTTCAGATTCATAGGTTCCTCTTGTAACCTATATTCAAAAACATCACTGAGTTTTTTTCCATACTGCAAAGACAAACATTATACAAGAACACATGCTGAAAAAAATTTTTGTTCCTTTTTTCTCCTGAAGATAACTTGTTCTGTGAAAAGGCCCTTTAATCCCTTTTCTAAAAGAGAAGGGAATAAAAGCAAACTTAAGGAAAAATCAATAGCCTTTTCCTATTTTCATATAACATCCAAGTTGCACCCTCAATTCCACTTCCTTTTTACCAACTGTAAACCAGTGGCATTATTGCAGCTATTGTAACACCCTTCAACTTTCTCCAACTGGTTTACACAGAAACAAAAACAAGTATGTTCCCAACAGAGCCCATTTCCTGACAACATACAGCACATGGTACCTTTATCCTGGAACCTGAAGAATTCTCAAGTTCTTTAATTTTAGTTCCACCCCGACCTGTTATAAAGATACACGGCAGGTATTACAGAGATTTAGGACAAACGGCCCAAACCTACACATTAACTGTATGCATTTTGTTTGTGACCAAACCCCAGGACCTTCATATGAGTGAGTGTATTTACAAATAAAAGAACTTGAGACACCAAACCACTGGAGACTGTAGGCAACTCTTTAGTCAATTAACCAAATGCAAGGTTTGTGTGTAGGAAAATGCACTTCAGAAGAAGAGATGAAGCAGTAAAACTAGACCAAGAGATTGTCACCCTTCCTCCATATGGAAGGAAGTGACTAGAGGGGCTTACAGACCACTTGCACACTGCTGGCCTTGAGAAACAGACGTCAACTCAATCACTGTAGGGAGGAAAAGTTTCCCTGGCGAGTGGCAGAAACCCTGCAAAAGCACCCTGCCACGCCTAGGTGGAGAAACGCATGGGAACTGCAAGGGGCCCTTCCACGGCCAGACCGACGGAAGGCAGGGATGCACTCCCTCAGGACACTGAAGGGGACCGTCTCCTCCCCACCGGTTTACCTCACCCGGCAGCTGTGCACCCGTCATTACCTATAAGAGCCCCGACCAGGGCGCTATCGAGGTGGAAGCAGAGCGGCGCCGCAGAGTCCCGAGCCTGGCCGGCCGCAGCTCGGGGCGGCCGCTGCCGCGCGGCTCGACTCGGGCCGCCGGAGCCTTCAGCGCCTCGCGGCTCCCACTCTTCCCCTCCGGGACGCCCCGTGCCCTTTCCCCGACACCCGCTGCGCTCAACGGAGGCGCGACCCCACGAAGGGGTGCCGGGCGACCAGCACAGAGGCCCGGCAGCAGCAGCGGCCCGCGGCCAGTCCGGGGCGCTCAGCTCCTCGTCGCTGCTCGCGTCCCAGTCCGACATGGCGACCTGATCCGGCCCGGCCACCCATACGGCGGGACTTGGCGCGTCTCAAGCCCGGGGCGCGCTGATTGGCCGGGGCGGGCCCCTCTCTGAGCCGTGATTGGCTGGCTCCGCGCAGGGTCGGGAGGCTCTGCGGCTGCACTTGCTGTCTTTGCAGGGAATCTCGGAATCGGTGAAGTTGGAAAAAGGCCGCTGGGATCATCGAGTCCAGCCTGTTATCGAACCCCACCTTGTCAAACAGACCATGGCACTGTGTGCCACGTCCAGTTTTTCCTTAAGCACTTTGAGCACGGTGACTCTCCCACTCCCTGGGCAGCCTGTTCCAACGCCCTGTCACTCTTTCTGCGAAGAACTTCTTCCTAACGTGCAACATAAACCGGCCCTGGCACACTTCAGGACTGTGTCTTCTTGTCCTGTCACTGGTTGCCTGGGAGAAGAGGCTGAACCCCTCCTGGCTATACCCTCCTGTCAGGCAGCTGTAGAGAGCCATAAGGGCCTCCCTGCCTGGGCTTCCTCTTCTCCCGGCTGAACAACCCCAGCTCCCTCAGCTGCTGCTCACAGGACTTGTGCTACAGACCCTGCCCCAGCTCCCCTGGCCTTCTCTGGACTCGATCCAGCCCCACGATGTCTTTTGTGCGGTGAGGGGCCTGGAACGGGAGAGAGGACTTGAGGTGGGGCCTCACCAATGCTGAGTACTAGAGGGACAATCGCTGTCCTGGTCCTTCTGGCCACACTATTGCTGATATTTTCTGATTTTCCTCTCTCCCTGTTCCTCTGCCCACACACGGTGGCCCTGGGTTGGGCTTGGCTGAGGAGGAGGCAGCAGAGGCAAGAACACAATTGAGAATATGTGGGAAGCCCTCAAAGCCTGTAGTGTGGAGGGGGAAGGCAGGCATCCTCAGGGGAGGCAAGGGAGGGAGGGTAGCACCGTGTCATTTTGCCAGGTGCCCAGGCTGGTGTCATGCTGTTACACTGCAGTCTGATTTTTTAAGCAAAGTCATAATATTTAATCTCAGATGAAGCCTTAATGATGCTTTAATGAAACTTTTATGTTCAGTATGACTCAATGTACTAAAGCTGATACAATACTGGAAACAGAATCACAGAATGGCTGAGCTTGAACAAGGCCTCTGGAGGCCGTCTGGTCCAACCCCGCTGCTCAAGTAGGGACACCAAAAGCCAGTTGCTGAGGTGGCTTGTGACTTTCTCCAAAGATGGAGATTCCACAACCTCCTTGGGTAAACTGTGCCAATGCTTGGTTACCATCACTGTGAAAAAGATAGAGAAAACCAAATCAAAACCAAAAAGAGCTAACGTACCCCATGCCCCTTCAATTACACTAAAAAATTGCTAAATGGGTGTTTAAATTTCCTTGTTAGGTAGGGTCGTGGATTCTTATTGTAAAGAGCTGAACAGGGAACATTTATGTATGTATCTTTATGAATACGTGTCACCACCTGTGCCTGGTTGTGGCAATCTGCCAGGTAATCCAAAAGGAAAAACTACGCTCTGCTGTCTTCTGACCCTTCCCTAATAGCTCTGTGCACACAGGAAGCAAGGCCTCCTGGTTTAACACAAGAAGAGAATGTGTACATTTGCTTCTTTTCCTGTCCTGTGTGTTCTTAGGCAGAGCTTGGTAGCATTCACATTGGCTGACATGGAAAACCTCCCTTTCTGGCAACTGCAGCTTTGAATCTCAGTATCTTAAGACGATGTTCATTAGAGAGGCAGGGGATCACCTGCACATCAAAATATCTTCAAATTTTGAAGCCTCCACAGAGGCAGTGACTTCACGACAAGAACAGTCTCTCTATATTTAGTATTTACACTCAAATACTGAAGCTTGTCTTCCTCCAGGCTGCAGGAAGAGCACAGTGGTGAAAGTAGGCGTGTTGCGAATGAGTGTTTCAGGTTTGGTGCAGTAACATTCTACAGCAACTTTCATGGTCAAATGCAGAAGAAATGGCTTCACCTAGGCCTCAAGTTAAACTGAGATGACAGACGTGCCTTCCATGAGAAATCCTGCTCCCCACACAGGCCCCCAGTTGCCAATCCTGAATCCAATGCCATTTATCAAACAGGGAAGGCAACAATACCAAGCTCATGTTCGTAGAGGAGCTTTACTTTTACTTTTAAGTGAAAGTAAACTTCTGTAAACAGTTACCAGAAACTGAACATGTTAGACTGGTTTTTGCACATTCTATTCTAATAAACTTCCTTTGTGGTGTTTTGGTTCACTTATTATTTAACTTATTAAAAATTTACAAAACTTCAAAAGGAAAACAATGAGCAAGCTTAATTGTTTTTTCTTGCCTGATATGTGGTCACACCATACAATCTTTTATGTAAGGAAAACCCCAGTAGTCATAGTACTTTTCAAGTAATTTTTATTAACAACAATATGGATTCAACTTTGCCGAGAATTTACAATTAACATTGTAATGTACTGGCTAATGTTGCAGTGTCAGTGGAAGCAGCCATCGTGCTTTCTAAGCCTGCTACAAAACTTTTTGTCTTTCAAAGAAGTCAAAAATGCTTCCAATAGCAGATGACATTGGATATGTCTGGAATTGTCCTGTATGTGGCCACAGCTGAATGAATGGCCAGATTTGCATCCAGATGAATGGACAGGAAAGTATTACATGCTTCCACTGACGTTGCAGGGGACAAGTCTTATTTCAAAAACAAATTAATCTCTTTAGACAGTGACAGCACTTTGTGTGATGTTGTAATCCATTTGAACAAAGTCAATTAACACACTTGGAAAAAAAATGTGAAGCAGAAATACCTGGGACAAGTTCTTTTCCATATTTCGTTCAAACCTAGTGAATCCAAAAGGATTGCATGACATATGAGTCAGGATAAAAGTTGGCCCAGAGAGGCGAGTTCATTTCTGGTACAGGCGGTTCAGTTCCTGTAAGGTCATTGGAACTGAGTCTGATTATCCCAATGGAGGCTGAGCTTCACCCAGCTGGGCAGTGAATTCATTGAAGTCAGTGAAGCCATCCAAGGATGAATTTAGCCTCGGGTATTTAAACCCTTTTTTTCTCCATTCCTTTGCTGTTATATTTTCTTTTCCTGCTTATTCCTATTTTCTGAATATTCTGATTTTCTCTGTGCTTTTAAAAATTGTCCCTTCTCTCCTTCCCTTTTTATATCAATACTTTGTGCGTTATTTTTATATAGTCAATGTGACAAGGGTAAATTCAGCTAAGTATTAGTTTCCTCAGGAAATAACTGGAATATTACCATTTTCACTTCAAACAGATGCCCAACAAAGTCAGGATTTGAATCTGAGTTCCCAATTCAAGAAAAATTCTTGAATTTCATAGAATGAATGAATTCCATAGAATTTTTGCTTGAGTAAGGATTGCAGGTCCCAATCCAGAAATACTACTGTAAATCAGATGTTCTACTATACATCAGCAGTTCAGCATGATTTGACTTATCACAGAAAAGCAGGTGAATTACTCATCACCATACTATAATGAGAGCAGTCACTCTAAGTAGGAGTATCTCAAAAACATATGGAACAACTGTGGGCACTGTAAATAAAAGTGTATGATCTTTGCAACCTTGAACCCTAGGCTAAAACATCATATTCATATTTAAATAAAAAGTATAGATCATGTAAGCTAGGAGCAAATACAAATTTTTTTAACAAATAATAGTCATTGAAACCATTCTTTTCAACTCTCTCTTCATTCAGGTAGAACATGCTGACCAGAAAACAGTTATTTAGATAAGGCTTAAGTCCTGAAGCTCTTACTTAATTTCAGCTTCTCTCTTCAAACAATTCTCAAATGGATTGTAAATCAGAAAAATAAAAATTCCTTGTCCTGACTCATGAACAATTCTTATTAGTTGTCATGAGCTGGACTTTAATAAGGAGCTCAGGACAAGACTTGAAAAGCCAGACACGCCCTTCTTTTATGAAATGAATGAATGATTTATCAGCCATGACACTGTCTTTTAAAGAGAGAGCATAGAAACTTCTCATGAGGAAATATGAGTAAAGCTTATAAAAATCCAAACAAACAATTCTTCCTCTTTAAAATTTCATATATTCACTACTCTTTCTATTTTCTATCAATATTATGTTAAAAAACCCTATATGATAAGACTTGTATCTACAAAAATAATAATAATGGTGAGCATAAAAGAAAAAAAAAATTAGAATTTTAAACCTGAATTTGAAAAGATACGATCTTCTGGATTTATCAGTACTTTGTAAAGACATTAATATTTTCATACATAATTTATAGAACTCATTCTTTTGTGCACAAAATTGTATTAAATAAATTAACTTAAAGTTAGAAGGACTCAAGCATCTCATTTAAGGCAAAAAATACCAAGTTTCCGTGAGATAAATTATCAGCAAACCCCAAGGCCCCGTTTCTGTGCAGAACCGGGACAGGCAGGGCCATTGCTCAGTTTTCCCATCGACGCCTTTTGGGTGCAATGGGGTGCAACCACCTGCTCCTGCAGGTGAAGGTGGAAGAGTGGTGTCCAATTCATGATGCCTTGGTTTTTCAATCTCGTCAAGGAGGGGAAGGGAATTTCACTATGGACACACAGTTGCCATGTGCCCAGTCGCTTGCTCCTTAACTGAACCTAGCTGTACATTTATGCTTAGATCAGCAGGAGGCTTCACATGAAAGGCAAGAAAGGCACCATAAATGGGAAAAAGGAAAAAAAAATAGCCTAAAAAACAATTTTAAATTTTTAAATTTTCAATACTTTAAACTTACATATCTGTCTGGATAAACTGCAGACATTCAAATAAGTTAACAGTTAAGTGAACTGAGATGTGGAAAAAAATGTATTTATCCTCACAAAATTGCTGTTGTAATCGAGCTTCAGTATGGTCAGATTGCACATAAAAGAAAACAGGAAAGGCCGAATGTGGTGAATTATATGGCAAATCAGCGGTGAGGAAATTGTGCTTCAAAGTGTCTTTCAGGATTTAACAACTGAAGTTTGCTCCGGCATAAGCCATGGAACACAGTGTACCATCCATGGACCCCGTATAATGACACAATATATACACTCTACAGTTTGCATGTACTTTCACATAATAAAGTTGTCATGTAACATCCAGGAATACTTCTGTAAAGCAAATGGAAGCAGAAGTTACAATGTATAGTAAACAGATCAGCTCCTTCACAATACAATCTACAGCATTTAGCCACGGTTAAGACTGGAGTGATGTTTTTGATGCACATAGCGATTTCCCAGCGGGTCTGGGCCTTAAGAAAACACTGCCCTGAGTGAGCTGGCACTGGCACACCCGTACATTCAGTATTCCTGCTGCTAGAGGGAAGTTGAGCCCAAGCTGGGTTGTCTACAAGCCTTGTGGTGCAGGTGGGGTGTAAATCTGGCAGGCGGCAACACACAGAAACCTCATTCAGCTGGGAAGAGTGAAAGCCCATTTGGGCTCTGCAGGGGTTCTCCCAGTGGCAAAGCCTTGCTGGGGGTGTGCAGGCAGGCACTAACACTGCTCCTGCACCTCAGCAGAAGCAAAGTGTAGGCTAGAGCAAGAAAAAAAAGAGGATGTGTCAGGCAGGAATTCTCAGTCTGATGTAGGCTTTGAATTTGAAAACTTGGGTTTTAGCAGGAAGGAGTCTGAGAGTCCTGTGTTGGAAAGTTCACAAGAAATGACTGTAGTTGGGACACAGTGTTGAGCTATAAGAGTGGGACCATTTTCCCTCTCTACTCTTCCCCTTTTATTAAAAAAGCAACAAGCTCTTGCCTTATTGTTTTTTTTTTAGTTGAAGTGGTTTAGGTGGTTTTCTCTACTTCTATTTCTGATTGCCTGCATGGTTTTTTTGTTTGTTTGTTTATTTGTTTGACTTTTTTAAATAACACTCAATATCTGTGAATAGGTAAAAAGGTAACTTTTCCTTCTTCACCTTTCTTGTTTTTTTGGGATGATTTCCCTTCCTGCCCATCTAGATCTATATTATTATTTATTTATTTTCCCCATTGATTGTGTTGTCTTTCTCCCTCCTGTTCTGTCCTCTTTAGTTTTACTCTGTATTTAAGTTCCTCATTTTCTCTTCTTGCCCAGCCTTATGAAAATGCTTTTGTAGTATCAGGTTGGGACTGCAAGGAAAATTGCCAAAATTTTCACAAGAAGGAAATATTGCTTCTACAATAAAGGCAGCCCTTGCTTCCTTCCCTTACCTACTGCTGCCAAAATGGTTCAGATTCATGTCAGTTTCTCAATGAGACTGGAAGGAGAGATTCCCTTGAATTTTCAGTGTAGTCACCCACAATATCCTCTTCTTATGCCAGACCCAATCCTTAAAATACCAACCTTTTTTATGAAAATAATTCTTGTTATAAAGAACAGTGTGACAGTGGTGTGTCAGGTATTTCTGCCACAGCACTAGATCACCAAAAATCAGATATTAACATACTGTTCTTCAGAGCTAAAAATAACTGATTACTGATGAGTTAATGTGTGTATCTTGCGAGTGGCAGCCATTTCTAACCCCATGTTACTCATTTCCTTGGTACCTTGCTAGCAGCTGTAGATAATCGTTTTGTTGTAAACATAAACTATCATCTAAATCAGGACATTATATATATATATTTAATTAGTTCAGAAGCAAAGTGCTTTAAACCTTAAGATTTTTACTTTTGCCCCATAGAAACAGCGCAAGGTCTAAATGCTCAAATTTTTCTTTTTTGATACATCCTGCAGCATTAGCTTTGTAGGCAACTCATTATTTAAACCTACTGTACTACATGAAAGGCTGCTGTACTGTAGGTATAAATTTGGATGTTAGCCATTGCTTAGACATGCATTTTCATGCAACTAGGAAATATGGGCTCATTCAACTGCTTTGCAGATTCGTCCTGATTTTTGTGATTTTATCTTATTAAAAAGGCTTTCAAAACAGTTCATGCTATGATATGTATGACTAGAGGAATGACCCAGCCAATGAAGAAAGCCAGAAGTTATTTAAGTTTGACATGGAGCAGATTAAGTGCTTCTGTACCATCCCCTGGCTTGCAGATGTTTTGAGATGATCTTGATATTCCAGTCCTTAGAGAGTCAGCAGAGAGAGCTGTTTCCACTAACGGGCGCGAGATGGCTTCAGCAGTCTCTGTCCCTGCCTCTGTCTCCAACTCTTCATCTGTTATAAATAATTTTGACTCCCTCCATTTGGAGTATACATCTTGGCTACCTCTGGAACCACTGGAGTCACTGCCAGCAATCTGTATATTCAGTTCTTCGGTTGACTGTATAAGGTTTTGTACAGATAAAGATTTTCCTAAATCCATTTGCACCACAGGTTTAACTGAGAGCAAAGGTTCCCCTTCTGTATCTAGACTTTTTCTCCATGTGAGATCCTTTGTCGCACTGGGCTGTGCAACTTGTCCATTATCCTTTGATGCAACAAGGCAAGCGGTGACATTAGAAATACTTTCCTGTGTGGTTACAGGAATAATATGAAGTGGCTCAGGCCTATTGATATGCTTCATCGATGAGAAAGGTGGTATTTGTAATGTTGTCGGAGTTGCTGGCTTAGTTGTCTGGTTTATTTGGTTTGATGTATTATTAACTGTTGCAGGTCCATCATTTGGCACTTGTGTTGCTTGACTATGCATAGCTGGACTAAAAGCATAGTAAGCCTGAGTGCTAAATTCATTTGGTGTCAGTATAAGCTGTAGGCCACGAGGCAGATTGGCACTGGCTGATCTGGGTACACATCCACTAAGTTGTGCAGAATTAGACAAATCTTTGCTGTCTGACGGACTCTGATAATCAGAAGTCTGCTCACACTCGAAAGCTGGCATTTGAAATGAAGCCAGAGTGAGCGCGGATGCAGATCCTTTTCGCAAAACTTGTTGATAAATATCTAATAGACAGTCCAGTTTTGACTCAATGGATTGTACCTATATGAGAGGAAAAGGTCAACATTAGTGCAAAATACTAATTTAAAATATCTGGAATGCAAGCAAAGGGAAAATGCAACTGCTGAAGAGAAAAATGGAAGTAGCTTGATGTATGCTATTGACCCTTGAAAAAGAATGTCAGAAGCCATGTACTTTTTTCATGAGCAAGCTGAGAAAAGGGGAGAAAAGGTTAAGGTAATACCATTCATATAATTTTTATTTCAACATATAAATGAAGTAGATATTAGAAAAAAAATTTACCTCTTCAGCTTTTGAAACTGGCAATAAAACACAGAAAAGGCCTGAGCAATAAAGCAAGACAAAGTAACAGAGATAATCACTCTACCTGTTTCTCCACTTTGACTACCCTCCCTAACATACTGACGTCATCAGTTGTCTCATGCTCTGCAGGATTCTTTTCTCTGCTTCTTTTATCTGCTGTGATTTGTCCTTTCCCAAGAATTTGGTCAACGCTGTAAGAGAAACCAAAAGCTGTTGTCATTCCTGGAACTCACATAGATATGGAAGTGTTTGCTATATTTATATGTTAAAAATAAAAATCATGGTACTTCAGGAAAGCACTCAAGAAAGAAGACAAGCATAATTTTATTAATTAAGGGAAATAAATAAAAAAAAGGAGTGATTTTTGAGCATGTTAGGCTGCTTTTCTTTTTTGTTGGCACTAACCAGGAGCCAGAACTTAGCCATCATCTGGGAAAGCCAGGGCTAGACTTGCTGAAAGAGGGAAAGAGGAGGTGACCTCTCCAGCAGCTTGATGTTATGGAGAAACAGACATACCAGTGCCACTCCCAGCTCTCCCATCCTAACAACAACATCTGCTCCTGGGAGAGCTGTCAGTTTGGAGCAGGAATCGCTAATCTTCTCTGATAATGATAAATATAATGTAATGTTCCTTTGTTTTTTTTAATTACTATTGCTGGGAGTCTCTAACATAAAATCTACATAAATACTGTATTACCAGTAGTTCTCAATTTCTTTTATGTGAGAAGAGGAAGTATGGGATGGGAAAGAGGCAGTTCTCAATGTCTTCCTCACCCTTTCGACTGAAGTCCTTGTTTACAAATGGACTTCACAGATAAAGGATTACCTTTTCTATTGTTCAGACTTCCATTTTCTGAGAAAAATTTGAATACATGTTTTATTTTTGGTTTTGCCCACAATTCAATTTCTGGTTCAGCTGTGTTCACAGAAAGAGAGGCTGCATAACACAGAAATGTTAAACTTTGCAAATATACTTTATGCAGTGGGTGACATTAGATGCTTATGCAGAGTATAACTAATTCTTTCCTTACCGTGACTGAAGACTCTTAATCCTGCATAACATATCTAGATGACCTGCTGAATACTGTTCAATGACATCTTTGACATCATATGGGCGAAGGGTTTCCTTAAACTTTCTCTTTGCAACATGAAACTTCATAATTCTGTGGAGGAAAAGCATTTTATAGGTTAGTTTTCAACAGTTGTGGAACCATAGGTGTATTTCACTGACAAAATTTGATAACTTATTTTTAAATGGAAGGTGTTTTCAATACAGCTTGTGCTGGTAAACTTTCACATGGTTGTTTGTTGTGCAGGTAAACTTTCACATGGTTGTTTTTTTAAGTACAAATGCACTGTAGCTATGTCTTTGAATTGTTTGAGAGATCAGGTAACACTGTTTTAAAGACTGCAGAGCATGTTTAGTATATCAGTATATACCTATTTTATTTTTTTATGCTAGGTGCTTGATAGGAAGAGTACCGACCAAAGTACATGCCTGACTTAAACCTGGGATTAGTTTCACTGACTTGAGTGAGATATCATGTCAGCTACATTTGTGCATAAGATACTTCTGTTCTTGTTACAGGAAAGATTTCCTTAATGAATCAATTTCACAAATGTAAATAACAGTATTCTTGTTCTGGTGTTCATTTTAAGTTCCTCGCTCTCCTCTTGGTGAGGAAAAAAAAACCACCACCCAATTAATTTTTCATCAGTTTTTATCTCTTAATTAATATCCAAGCCTAAATATTTGTTTTCAACTTATTTGGTTGACTTAAGATCAAATTTTGCAGGCTGAAGAGAAGTTTTCACGTTTGTTTCCTACTGGAATATATAGGAATTATTGTTTAATTAACATTCACGAGTTTTTCCTTGGAGTTTACTGCAGAATAGTAAGGTTTCAGATAACAGTAAATATCCAATATTGTTGAATGGCATACATGTTTTTATGTGAGTCTTGCACAAGTTTCTGTGATATATGACATGAACGTGTGATGTCCCCTGAGTAGCTCTTCTTAGAATGGAAAGCTTGATAATAAATTGCGAATTTTAAGCAATACAAATGACAAATTTGGAAAGCAAATGACAGTGAGATGATTTTCCTGGTCAGCTGATAGAACCTGAAGTTTTCCTTAGTTTACGTAAGAGTTGGGAGAAAAGACAAGGGGTCAGGTGTATTAGCCATTCTGTCCTGTGCTGCAGAACTTACAAATTCCCATTAGGGCCAAACTGCTGATATTTGCTACCTATTGCAGTTGAAAAAGCAGAGACTGTAAATTGGTATCCTATCCCCAATGCCAATATTCATGATAATATATTTCCTCTGTGTTTATTACGATATGTACTTAGCAGCTGAAAGACAACAAATTATATGGTTTTCACTCTCTGATAAAAATAGATTATTAATGTTTTAGTGGAATTTAGAAAAGCTGTATTTCATACAGTTAGGACAGATATTATGATAATAGGTACGTAGAGTTGCATTGATAGTATGTAGTGATCCTCTACTGATTTTTGTATCATACATAAATATTCTTACAGATAATGTCAGCCTTTTCTCACAGTACTTAACTTGTTGGTATTTCCCATTCTGATAACTTTCAGTTAAAAATGAGATTTTTTGTCACTGGTATAGAACTTGAACTATGATTCTGGTTATAGAAATTAAAAATGGAAAAGGCCTGTTAGGAGCAGTCCATCAACTTGACACTTCAGGACTGATGTCCATGCACTTTCAAATATATCGGATCATGGACTCTCCTCTTTTCCATTACCAGCTAGTTCTACTGACCAATGGCTTTTGGTATCTTTTGTAGTCTGGAAGCCTGTGAAGCTGTGATGAATCAGGGATGCATATTTTTTTTTTTATTATTTTTATTTTTTTTTAACTGTCAAATTTTGCCAAGATTTTGGTTTATAAAACCCTGACAACCTAATCTTCTGAATCTAGTCTTTTATTGAGGTTGCAAACAATGAATAATGCAGTTGACATGTAAGACAGTATAATAGTTTTGTTGCTATTATTATTATGTTTCACATGGTGGTCACAATGTTATACTTCATGCATTTAATAAAATAGAAATATGGAACTCTATTAGAAAAGAAGAGCCAGACGATTATTGGCATAATTGAAGACAACTGAATTTACCACAACTGGGTGATTTTACAAGGGAAGAAGCAGAAGACTAATTTATATTAACAACCATGGAAGCTTCTTAATCTTCAGTTAGCACAAAAGTCTTCATTACTACTTTGCAGCTTTATAACACTTCTTTTGCTTATCAAGGCAGTTTGTTCGTAATGTTCGGAAGTCAAACAGAATTGAAGGCATCAGAGCTGTATCAGTGAGCTGTAACTGTACTATTTCTGGTTTAGGTATTACCTCATGTGCTTCCATCTTAATTAACTTTAGCAGGATTTGGAGCAGACCCATATTGCTTACTTCTTTTTCTTCAAGTACAAAAAATTTTACATAAACTGTGCAAAAAATACTGAACTATTAAAAACCTGTCATTTTAAAAGCCTGCAAGTTAATTAAGCAAAAGGAAGACTGAATTTTTTCAGTGATGGAGCCTTGCAACTGTTTTGCAGTTATTAAATTTGCTTGAATCTCCATAGTTATTTAGTGACAGTTTTAAAACCTCAGTTGGATTCCTATACCTTGAAATCACTATGTAATTAACTTTCTTTACTGCGAGGCTGTTAAGGCTCTGGAACAGGATCACCCAGGAAAGCTGTGGATGCCCCATCCCTGGCAGTGTTCAAGGCCAGGTTGGATGGGGCTCGGAGTAAGCTGGTCGCAAGACCCGAGCAACCTTGGGGCGACCAAGTGGGAGGTGTCCCCGCGGTCACTTTCACCCCAAGCCACTGCATGATTCCTTATGCTTGGACGCCCGTCCTGCTAGATTATGTACAACTACGTAGACTGTGAGTTCCTGCGGGATAGAAACAAAGGCAGTTGCAGGTACAAAAAGGGGGAAATGCTCTCCGGGTGAAGCGCCCCGCCGTTACTCGGAGCACCGGCCCCGAGCTCGGCCGGCCCGGGCTGCCTTTCCCAGCGGCACCAGCAGGGGGCGAAGGCGGCGCGTCCCAGGCGGCGGCGGGGCCGAGTTCCGCCGCCGAGGGCGAGGCCGAGGCCGGGCAGCCCCCGCCGCTTCCCGCAGCTTCGCGGGCGTCCTTGAATCGGGCAGGGTGGTACTTTACATCTCAAATGTAACGCGACACACGAGCCGCGGTTGCAAACCCACCCGAGACACGTGCATGACAGCGTTCTGGTAAGAATTAGTCATAAAAAGTAGCTTATTTCAGTGATATAGCCAGAGAAGGGCAGGGAAAAAAAAATCATCTGTTGAAGCAGACCAATATATAAAAGTTATTTGTCTAGAATAGATATCTAAACCACAGGTCCCACTAATCTTTATGTACCCTGATAATCTGTGGAAAGTTACAGGTGCAATAGCAACTTTTGTCTTATTGACGCATAGCAGCCAAAAGCAGCACCCGTTTCATTTATGTGTTCTCAGATGCAGGATCAGCATTGCTCTAAAACTGCAGTGCTTTCTATACGTGCATGTTGCATATCTTCCCTGGCATTCACTGCATTTTAATTAGCATTCATGCTGCCACTTGCAGTATTAAAAGCTGTTTTGCCCGTCATTTAGTGCACTTCCCTGAGACTGGCACCAAGTTAGAACACCTCTAATCTTCCGTGCAGCCCTGTCATATTCATGCCATTATTTTCAAAGCTGTAGCTTGTCAGTCTTGTCATTATCTCAGGAAGAAACAGAGCTTCATTCTATTGAGATTCAGGCAGAATCATACACGGTTACTGACTTGAATATTAGAAGACAAGTAGGTTGTTTTATCCAAAGCCAGATGAGGTGATGAGGTTGTTTGCCCACCTACTACATCAGGAAAGCAGGTGCATAGAGATCTAGCTGTGCTGGTGCCTCTGTCTCTCTACTCTTACCTCACCAAATATCCCTTCTGATAAAACTGTAATGTGCAGAAGAGATCAGGATCCAACGCAGAGAGGCCAGCAGACAAAGGTGCTTGAGACACAGTTCTACTGCATGTGAGGCAAGTGACTCAAAATTGTCTTCTCTCTCGTGTCTCGACCTGACTCATCCCCTAGCAGCCAGAAACGTGATTTTCCCCCAAGTACAGTGCTGTCCTAGCCAAACACATGTATAAGAGTCTTGCTCAGGCTCTGAAGACCATCTGGCAGAAAATAAACAGTGTATTTGGATTTAAAAGAAAGAGGTGGTTTCTGAAACACTACATTGAACAAATTCAAAATGGCTACTAAAATACATTTTATAGTTGTTGCAGGAACATTGTAAAGACTGAACATAAATGGTAAATTATGTTTTCCATCTTCGCCTGTTAAATATGTATGACTGTTCAACTATACAGCTTATCAGCTCTAGAATTCTCAAGTTTCATTACATTTAGCTACAGTTATTTTTTTTTTTTATTAGCAACAAATGAAAACGTATCTTTGCAATCACTAGAGTTAAAGAGAGAAAAGACCTATTAGGTCAGTATGTTCATCTTCCTGCCATTGCAGTTATTTTCTATTGCATATTTATTTATGCTTCTCAAATCTCATTTTATATTCCATAAATAGTACAGTAATTCCATCATTTCCATGCGGAAAATATTATTGAAATGAGTGCTTCTTGCTATGGAAAATGATCAGAGATATCACAATATAGGGAAACAAGGTATCCTAATCTTCCTTTTAGTCTGTTTCATACACATTCATCATTGTGAACTAACAGAGCTGGAAAATGGAATGTTTTTTGTTAGTCTCCAGGAACTCTGCAGGATATTAATGGCTTTTTGTTCTCAGCAAGGCTGGGGATGGTTGAGTAGTGCTGAAGAACCTGCTGGCACACAGAGTGCATGCACTGCTAGCAAGGACTTCTTTGTGCACTGCTCTGATCCCAGCCGGAAGCCGTGGATGAGCAGGACTGATCCTGACTGGGCCCAAGGCATGCTGTGGTGCACACCATGTTTCACCACACTACCCATCTGTTCCTGCTCACCCAACATTGTGCAAATGCATCGAGCAGCTTTTCCTTACTTTCCCTACTCCCTCAGCTGATCTTTCCTGACAGACAGCTTGTGGAGTAAGAGGGGATGGAGCAGGAAGCACACGAGATAAAAGACTCAGTTTTGGAGGCTTTGAGAGCAGGTTGAGAGCTTGACATGTTACCAGACAGGTTTGCCTGGTGGGTCTTCAGTAGGACTAGTTGGGAATTTCCTAGTTTACTATCTTTTTTGGAAAAGACGAAAATGTTGAGAACTTTTTCAGGAAAGGACTGTTTCTTCCATCCTTTGTTTTGACTCTAACAAAATGAAAGTTTGGGGGTTTGTTTAGTTAAAAAGCTGCTTTGAAGGATAAAGTAGTCCTGGAAAAAATATAAGTAAACATGGTCAAAACTGACACAGCTGACTTTGAAATTACTAAAATGAAAAATTATAGGTAAACTAGTTTTTGCTATTACAAGGCTGTCCAAGCTGAGAGTGAGCAGCATATTTTAGGCTCCTTGCACAGAAAAAAAAATCCCACCCCAAATCACCCCAAATGATTCCAAAACTGAGAGAGGACTTGCCTCTGTAAACCCACAGGCATGAATTTTTGTTAATTTCATTTCCCCCTAAAACAAAAGGGCCATTTGTGTCTTTGTAAAACAATTTGTACTCAGGTCTAAGCAGGAAAAAATAATTAGTCTCCCTTATAGCAATTTTTCAAGTTGATGTATCAAGATCAAGATTCAACTGTCTGTGTTTATATTTGAGGTCTTTTCACAGTGCGTCATAAAACTGTCTTCACCTTCTTCTGTACCAGCATGAAAGGAAAACCAGCCTTCACCCTCCCCCACTGCCTTTGCAATTCAAAGCTGTTTCTAAAAACAAACTTCAAAATGAGGCACAAAGTTTCCATATAGGCAGATGCTATCATCTTGAAATTCTACAGTTACTATATAGAGTCTCAGATCCTTCTTCAGATGTTTGCATAGATCCCAGCGTAGTCTGGTAACAGATACTCTGAATAATCAGAAAGAGGTGTATCAGCTACCTGATGAACTGAATTATCAGTCTCTTGATTTTGAGAGATTAAAGTATAGCATATACAGAAGTCTCAAGACCATGGCATATTACTGCTTTACAGATGTCAAACAAAGCTAAGTTTCTGAAGCAAGATGAATGTGTCACTTGTAATCTTGCAAAACACTAAAATTTGCAGGGAGGTGGGAGACATTCACGGCTAATTGATGGCAAGTGGAGATCATTAGTTTCAGCCTCAGTGGTGACATGAGTTGTTTTTCTAGTAGGCCAGGCATGCTGAGTAAATTTTGGAGATAACATAAAAGTTTGAGTCTCATCAGTTAAATAGTACATGTCTGAAACAATCAAATCTTTCACCTTTGCTCTTCTTATTAGAACATTTCTGTGGATGATACTGTGGAGAAAGTTTCCCAACTATATCCTTCACATTTGGTTACTTTTCAATTGAGCTGATAATGACCAAGAGCACCAAGCAAAAATGCAGATGGTGCATTGAACAATCCAATGACCCCTTGGACAATGAGCTCCATGAATTAAGTATTAAAATGTGAAGTCAATCTTAAGGAATTTGGACAGCATGAAGAATGATTATCCCTTGCCAGGACAAGTGGCAAGGTACACCTGGAGCCAAGAGTTATCCAGTCTGTTTAAAATGCAGCATCACAGAGAAGCATCTTTGACAACAAACTCTATGGATTATGCTGACTCTTCCTAATGTGAGCATTTTCCATTTGAGGGAATAGACTTGCCGTGTGGGTGGGTGTCCACTGTGAAAAAAGGGTTTCTGTCACTTGCTGAAACATTGCCAGCGAGAGATGGTTTTCAGCAGTGAAATTTGGGTTGCCAGTTGCATTGGCTGTGGACACAGGCCTGGTATCTGGTCCTGTGAGGTCATTTCCAGGCAAGTTGGAAAAATGGTAGGAAAGGATGTTTGTAAATGATCTATCAAGCTGTCTGTGCTAGTAGAAAAGTTTTAGAGATAGCCTTACTCACTATCTGCCTTCATTTTACTCAATGGAAAAGGGGAAGGAAATGCAAGTAGCCCATAGGTTATCACTGCATGAAATTACGTGATAAGAAGCTTGAGTTTTTTCTTCCTATAGTGCTGAGAAAACTCAGGCAAGGGTTTCTGTACAGGAAAACACTGTCTTTCCATAGGTTTTTGCAGAAATTCCTTTTGGCTGCTGCCTGTCTGCCTGCCTGCCTGCCTTCCTTCACCCAAGAAGGGTGCTGGACACTGATGTGACTGTGATGCAGAGCCAGTGGGGTGACCCCCAGCGATAACCTGAGGTTTGCTGCCAGCAGACAGGGAATGTTTGAGCTCTCCTTGATTGCTGCTGTACACTTTATGGTGAGGATTTTGACTGTCAGTATTTCTAATTCAAAATACTCTGGAAGATAAATACCCTTGGCAGTCTCAAGAGGGCGAATGATATGTTTAAACTTTCAATGCAGGTAACTTTGTAAGTTTCAATGCAGTTTGCTACTTTCTTGGAAGTTATTTGAGTAATATTTAGTTTAGTGGATACCAGGCAAGGCTTTGCGCAATGGAATGAATATAATTATTCTGTTCTTACCAGAAGAAATTTGCAATATAAGTCATATGACAGGAATATGGAAATGCAATAAACCCCTACACTTTTAAAGGAAATAACTTTTCCAGGCAAGGTGATACATATTCAGTAAAATTCCATCAAATTGTAGTTTGGATAACATAAAATATGATGGAAAACAGCATCCATTACTCTCTTTTCTGTGTCAAGTCATGTAACATTTTTAGATATTGAAAAGCTGATAACAGAACTGATAAAATATTTTAATTTAACTAAAATAGAAAGCAAGCATAATATATTAGCATTAGTCATGTAATAAATATAGCCATGTAATAAGTTCAACTATCATTTTATGAATTGACAAGAAGTTTATTAGTATCCTAACTAGAGAAAACTCAAGTGTTTGTTCATTCAGTATTTTCTACTCACCTGATAGCTCTAATGACAGTTTTAAGAGCAGGGGTGAGATCTTCTACGGACACATCACACTGGCACCCTTTGTCATCATAAACATCATCTGTTCCAAGACTGGTGTCAGCTGCAAAAGACAAGAGCAGACTAAATAAGAGAAATTTAAAAATCTCATCCTTGGTGTTTTTTAACTGCCTGCACAGCGGTTCTGGAAAAAGAAGGACTATGTATCAAACATGACAGACCTCCATCAGTTTATGAACTATATGATGCACTTGTGTGTGTCTATGCTTGTGTCATAAAATGCCTTGACAGTCCCAGAGCAAATAGTAAAATTTAGAAAGGAAGAATGCCCTATTATTTTTCGAACTAATTAAAAGCTGAGTACCAGCATGTTTATTCCTGATGTCCCATGTTTTTTCATTCTCTGTTTTATGGGAAATGGTGAACTAACAGATGGCATTTCATGCTAACAGATAATGGCAGAATCAAAAGATGCTAAAGTTATATTATTACTGTTTTACCACTATGGATCAACCCAATATTGAAGACAAAGGAGAAGACCCATTTCATATAATAAGCAGGCTGTGGAATGACCCAATATTTTATTCCAAGTGAAAATAAACAAAATACATTTTTACCAAGAATGAATAATTGCCACCCTAAACCTCAGAGCCATGTAGGTATTTCAGGCTTCCTTTGCCACAGGAGCTTAAGCCAAGTTACTGTATCTATTTACCTGAAAAAAAAAGTGGATCCTTTACCATTTCCTAAACACCACCTCTGCAGAGCTGCCATCTGGGAACTAACTAGGAATCTCAGAAGTGTCCATTGTACCTCAATACATAAACAAAACAGGTACTGATGATTGACCAAGTGGTTTACAAGCTTAAAATGTGCTGGAATGCAAATGGAGCAAGAAGGGCAGGGTCATGGATGCCCGTGGATCATGGATGCTCATCTATGTTTCAAAGGCACATGAACTACAGAAAAATTCTTTGAGGCAGGTGCTTTTCCTCCCAAATGATCTTTCTTCAACTGTATAAAGTCCAAGTGCCCAGAAGAATTTCACTCAAGGTCAGTGTATTTCATCACGTGTCTCTGCTTCATGAGGAAGAGAGTGTAAAATGAGTGACATGAAACAGTGAAAAAGATGGGATTCAGTAACCCTCAGTAGCAGAGGAGATTTCTTCCCAGTCCTAGGTTGCTGCCTACATTCATGCTGTTATTTAAAACAACAGATTTAGTCATTCAGAAACACTTCAAGTAAATAATTTCAGGGATTTAAATTATAAGCAGATTTGAAGCGCAATCAGACACAAATGATTACAGGACATTCTTTCAAATTCCTTTTTCAGGAAGACTGCAAATTAAACATGAAAAATATTATTTGTCAGTCAAAAGTGCCTGAAAATGTCATGGTACCTTCTAAATCCAACAGGGATGCCATCTTGGCATAAACAGTTTTGTACAGCATCTTCAGGAATTGGTATTGCTGCATTGTTTTTTGCATAGATTTAATGTTCAGCCATA
>WAAG01019743.1:0-32375 GCA_013390105.1 Tichodroma muraria | reverse complement strand
TTTTTTTTTTTTTTTTTTTTTTTTTTTTTTTTTTTTTTTTTTAAATAAGACTGGTTAATTCATTACCCTTGGGAACTTTTTCTTGTTTTTTTATTACTGTTGCTGAACTGGTACATTTATGAGAAACATCTGTATAATTAATATTCACCTGTTATAATTATATATATTATCTATATAATAATATATATTATGTATATATACAATATATATATAACTGTATAATTCACCTATTATATTAATTAGCAGGTGAATTCATCTTTGACAGATCAACTTAATAAAGAAAGATAGCTTATAGACAGTGTTTAAGTCCACATGAAACAATCAAATGCAACCATTAAAAACTAAGTTTTAAATTGTAAAAGTGAAATTTTCATACAAAGATTTGAAGTCTCTACTTCCATGCTATAACTGTAAGTCATGACTACAATGATGCCAGGAATGTTTTCTTCTTGCATTCTTTCATGAGCTTTGCTCCTGACTTGGCTTAACTTATTGATAAAATATACATTTCTCCACCCATCCTGCCTCAATAACATTTGGATCCCTGCCCAGAAACGTGACTAGCTAAAATAAAGTTTATAATTAGATTGATAGGTATATACACTACCTAGATCACCATCTCAGGCTGTGCTAAGTATTCCACAACACTAACTTTCCAGGTGTCACATCTGATCAGCCTCTCAAGTTACCTCTCCCAGTGTGGAAATCTCCCATCTCATTTATAAGTGCCATATTAAAACCAGAGCTTTTTATGCTACTGGTATTTCCAGTGACTCTCTAAGGTTTGAATCTATTCAGTTATGCCATTATAAATTAGGAAAAATACTGCTCAGATCACAAGAGCTGTAGCTGTCTAAACCCAGTGAAACAAGAAACTCCAACCTGAAAGTTTAAAATAAACATGTTTCTGTATGGTTGTCTCAGGGATACAGTTCCTGGGTCCTTTGCCAAGTACAGTGTCATTAATAAAAGGGCTTCCTTACCAAAGTATATCTATGCAGAACTGTTTTGAGAAGATTGTGGTGCAATTATAGTGTTCCGTGTTGCTCCCTTGTGGATAAAAAACCTCAAAATTTTTAGACAGATGCTGGAAAATTCTTATAAATTTAAGCCAGCTTTAATAAGAGATGCTGCTCCTAATAAATCACCTTTTTTCTTTCAAATATTCCATTGATATGAATTTCCTTCATTATGGCAGATAATACCACAGGTCAATAAAGCTTGTGAAAAGCTATAGCCTTGTTTGATTCCTATGGGAAACATAAATGTTTCCTTAGGATACTGAGCAGACCTGGGAAAAAGTTTGGGAAATGCGTAGTAGCAATTTGGAGAAAAAAATCCCAGCTTAAAACACCACTGAAATCAAAGTTCACATTCTTACGAATTTTTCCAGTGGAAGCTCATGTTGTGTACCACATAGTTACGAGGTGAGATGTACTTGTATCCTTTCTGTCCCTCTCGAGTTCATCGTGGAGGTCAGGGCTGAGTTGGGGTCAGTTTGGCTGCTTTAGCAGCTCCAGCTGTTCAAACCTCTGCCAGCTCTCAGACAGGGCCAAACTATGTTCTCCAAGCTGCTGTCTGTTCCCAGAGAGAGCCCTTCCTAGGCATTAATGCGGCAGCTAGACCTCCCAGTGCCAGCTCATGCCTAGCCCTGCTCACCTCTACATCTTCATCCTTCCCCATACCCTTTGTCTGCATCTTCTGCTCTCCATTGGGGTGGCCGTGCATGGTCCAAGTGGGTTCCACAAGGAGCTGTGGGCAGCAGCTGCTCTGCATGAGCCTGGCCTCACTGCCAGTCTTTTCTAGGGTTAGCCCTGGTCTCTCTTTCTCTCCAGGAACCTCTACCACAAGCTAACCAGGGCTTTCAAGTCTGTTCCTTGGGCAGCTCAGAAATATGACCTAAACGATGCCCCAAATGTCTTTTAATATACATTTAGACAAACCCCTGTGCGTCTCTTTAAGAAGGGCTGTCAGTCCACTTGCCAATTCAGACCTTTTTCTAATACTGGCGTATTTAGAATTCAGTATGTGTTTTGATCTTAAACAAAGAATGTGTTTATTTCACAAATGATGAGGCATCTGCTATTGTCTTACAATCTTTGACATTATTTACTTTGGGCTACTGTCTGGTCTTTGACACTTTTAATTTCTTCCTCTTTCTTCCCGAACAGTCTTTAATTTAATCACACAGCAAAGCAGCAATTACCAAGAAATAGAACAGGCGTGCACAAGTCAGTAAAATTGTATTGATGTTTCCCTTTTTTCCACAGTATTTATGCATTTTTCATGCAAACCTTAGTCATTTGTGATCACCACAAATGAATGGGCAAAGAAATTAGGCTGTTCTAAAACATTTTATGTCACCAACAAAAAAATTTACAAGTTTGTAGCTGCATTTCATATGGCTCTGTGCAATTTTTTTCACAAGGGTTGATTTATTATTTTTGTAAATAGTATGTGTTCTTTCTTAGAAGTGTTTTAAACATGTGTTTAAACATGTTTTTAACAAGTGTTAAAGCATCTTTAATAACATGCTTTGGCATTGGGAAAACTGACGCTACTCTGATCACTCTCATAGGTCCTTGATTTCAGTGTCAGTAACATTTAAGTAATTATATGTCTGTTAAACAGAATCAAAAAGATTTTTTATTTTTTACTTTCTGGGAACAGCAATATGCTAGCAACAACAATCCAGCACTAATAAGCATGTGTGCCAACACAATGAATAATCCTATGGAAGTGCTTCTGACAGAGTGACTGGTATGGTGATTCCAGCATAGACCTTTTGATTTGTTTGTTGGAAGCCTTCAGAAGCACTCAGATCTTACTCTGACTGTGAAGGAGGTAGTTAGGGTTCTTCATGTAGGTGATATAATTAATTTTGCTGAGGCTGAGAGCCCATCTTCTCACAGCAGCCACCTCTGTGGGCCCGCAATACTAAGAACCAAGCCGTGCAAAACCAATACGACATGTCAAAACCTCAACAGGTGCCTGAAGTTGATAGCCTGCGTGTGACTTGTACTTGTTCATGTTACAGCACAGTGTTGTGTTGACTTGATTAAAAACACACTGGTTTGGAAAAAATGTCTGATTGATTTTCATTGAAATGTATGACTGAAGGTGAAAATTGGATGGTGGCCTAGTTTTCACGAGTGCTTAGTTACTTTGAGCCATAGTTTTTAACAATTAAAAAGTTATCAAAATTGAGAGTTTGACTTGGGAATTGAAGTCCAGGCAATTCATAATGCAGCTCCACAGCCTGTTCTCCACCCTGTTCTGCAGCCTCATGTGAGTGCAGAGCTGCTCTGGCTGCCCAGGGCAGCAGTGCAGGGCACCCTAATGTGACACACTCATCTCTACACTCATTTTCTGTGTGCGTGGTCAGAAAGAAAATGAGTGGGTAATTCAGTGCATCTAACTTCTGGGCAAGTGAAGTTGGACATAAATTCAAAGCTTTTGGGGGACAGAGTGTCCTGTGGGAGGTGCCAATTAATAGGTCTGCTGCAGCAGGGGATCCAGGCAGCTGCTTTATTATGAGACTCCAAACTGCCTTAGTCTTATATGGCTACTGAGCTCAGATGAACCCTCTTGCTCAAGAAGTAGCACCAGCAGCTTAATATTCTCATTATTTGCTCTTTCAGCCATCATTGTGAGCAAATAGAGCCTCTGCTGTGCTGCTCTATGTAATGCCTAAGGTGTCTGCAAGGTAGGTGTATTTCACTCAACTTTACCCTGCCTTTGAATTATCTTTCTTCACTATGAGCGTTTACTGTGGTGAGTTAGGGATTTAGCCTATATTCTCAAAAAAAAAATAGAGATATCCTGTACATATTTTGTATTATTTCCACAGATGTTATAATGCATAAAATGTTTCACAAAATCTCAGTTACTTTTTTCCCCTCAAAAATTATTCTATGTACAAATATCTTGATGGTTTATGTTCATGTGATTCATGCAATTTCCCTTTATAAAAATGAAATGTGTCTTGGCCTAGTGCCTTTGTTTAATATGTTTCATGAAACTTCTCACCTCTTCACAAACTCTCATTATTTTCCTCTTTGTTGAACCATGAATACAAAATCCCTTCACTACCCTTATAACTGATTTTCTTTCCAATTTGCCTTTGCTTTAAAACATCAACAAGCTGACTCTCTCTCAGTACATAGTTCACTTACTTTGTTTTACTTTAATTACTCACTAAGTTCCATAGGAAAAATCAACTGAAGAAAGCAATGCTAATTGTGATGGAACTTAATCACATACTTAATAAGAATGCCCAAAGCTCCCCCAGAGAGGGAAAGGCAGAAGCCCATATTTACATGCTTTCGAGAACGAAGGCCAGAAAAAGGATGCCCAAGGGAGTGAATTATGTATTTATTTCCTTGATCTCCGGAAAAAGAAAACAAGAGAAGGAAAGACTTCTTTCTAATCAAGAAAGAAGGCAGAACAAGTACTCCTGTGATGTGCTGTTCACATTAGATACTTAATATTTATCTAGAAAATGACACCAAAATCCCTGGTAGTAGACAACAGTGTTCAAGTGGAAAGATTAAGAAAGAGGGAATAAGACTGACAACATTTAAAAATATTGTTTACAGGGAGCTTTTATGAAATGGCTGCCATTTCCATGCCAGAAAGAAATTTCTCAGTAAAAAAGAAAGGAAACTAGTGCCTCCTGTAAGGAGGAGCATTTTTGCACAAGCTTGTAAACTTTGCCTTCTGCCCAACCTGAGCCTCTACTCTGCTGGCAGTACCGGTGGGGAGTTCAGTAGTGCTACATCAATAGCCCATTCTTTGTCTTTCTTCTGAAACAGACAAAGCATTCCAGATGAGGAGGAGAAGAGGACATCATTGGGAACTGCAGTGCAACGTGACACAGAGTATCTTAAAGAATATCCCTAACAACATTCTATATGTTGAAACATTTCTGAAAATCCTCTGATTTGGCTCAAATGGAAGATAGAATTAGTGGAAAGTTTTTTACATATTCTGGATATAATGATATAGTTTTCTTTCTCTGTAAGTGCAATTTTTTTAAGGTCAGAATGCTAATTTATATCAGTTACCATACATATAATGCAAGCAAGTTCCAAACATCTAAAATTTTAGCATTCCCTTCTAACAACTCTCAGTTATCTTTTGTTATTATTTGACTTCTCAAAAATTTCTGCACTGGCAATATTTCATGGAACAGCTCCCACTACTTAATTAAAAAGAAATCCTTTTAATTTTGAATGATGATATGGAGGACCAGGAGACTTTCTAGAAACAATTCATTAAATGCACAATAATTATTCTATTCAAAAGGCTGATCTTATTATAAATAGTAGCAAATTAGCCAGCAACTTTAGATGGCCATGTGAGAAAAGTAAAAGTAGGTGACTCTAAATCTATGGCTTTAGTTTCTGTTATTTTATAAATACCACATCCAAGAAGTAAAAACTGTAAATAAATTGCAGATACATATGATAGTATCAGCAATTGTAGACTAATGAGCTAAATGTCACACTTAATTGACTGTCTCCTTGCAAGACCTTGTAGCACACATCACTTGATATATGTCTGATATTCCAAAAGGTCCTCAGAAGTCCGGTGCCCTGGGAGATTTCCAGGTATTGCTGTTGTAGGAGGTCATAGACTGGGGCAAAGGGTTAGAGGGTGATAGCTGTTTTAGATTCAGGTATCTACAGGATATTTTAAAATATCCTGTATTTTTAAAAGCCATGAAAGATTTCCTTAGTAATGTTTCATTAAAATAAAATTATTCTTCAAATGCTTCAGATTTGGTGCAAGCAGGTTACATGTGATTGGGAAGTTTTGTGAGCATCCTCTCAAAATTAGTTCTTACCTCATTTGTATAGTCTTCACTGCAGATGAGGGTTTCCAAAACCCCTGCAAATCACACTTCTGTGTGATGGTCTGATGCTGTTCCTCACAGAGCTAAGCTTAATAATCATTCACCCGTGACCACAGGGTCCAGCGAGCAATGGTGCACAACAAGTTCCTCAAGAGGTATCATAAAGAAAGAGACTAAATTGTGGACTCATATGGCCAGGACTTTGGTTGGAATAAACTAAAAAAATGCCTCAAAACCAATGGCCTGTACTTATTTACACAAAAATGATTCAGAGCTTTGATCAGAATGCCAGATCTTCCTAGTTAATTACAGTGACAATGGTTATAAATGAGAGCTCTATCTGCTCTATGGAAGGCAATAACAAGAAAATAAATCTTTTGTCTAGCACAGATTGATATATTGCTAATAAATTTCTTTCAAACTTTGGCAACATACAGCTTCACTTTGAATCAGCAAATTTAAGCTTAGATATAGAAGCAACCCAACTAAGGATTTCTGCCACATCAAGTGAACCTTATCCAAGGTCAAGCTGTTTATGCTACTGAAAGGAAAACTTGTCATTTTTGCAATACATAAATTACATGGTAGTAACTGAGGACATGGGGGCTGAAATGCACAATTACATTCTTTCCATGGCTCTTATAATATACTCTACCCTGAGGATTTTGTGCAAGTACTCTGTAGGGAACGAAAGGCTAGAGGTCATGTGAGTGTATAATGTTTGGGGATGGTGCAAGAAATCAAATATTTCCTTAGAGAGTTCTTTTCAATTAATCAAATGAAATATGTTCGTAATATCTCCAGTGCTGAACGCTTTTGATGTTTTATTCAAAAAGCCACACAATGTCTCTAGGTTACAGTAAAGGCACAATAACTCATTCAGAAGCTTAGAAGCATGAGATGGTAGGAAACAAATATAATAAGGTATTTTTGTCCCTCACAGAAAACCGCATCCACAACATAATATTGGTTCATTAATTCAGTGTGTTGGTACAAGACTGGAGCATGATTTAAGCAGGAAAAAAAAAATTAATTTAATTACTTCTGTTCCTCAGAAGTAAGGCAAGCGAAAACCAAAACAGGACAGGAAGACCATTGTAAAGATGAGATTTTGTGCGGTTGAGTCTCTGTGGATGGATACACAACACACAACGAGGCACAGGCACAGCGCCTCAAGCAAGGCATGCGACCACCTGTACTATTTAATAACTAGCACAGACTCTGTCATGGGGTTGGCCTTGCTGGTGGGTGTTCTCATGATCTGGGCACCACTCCCCACAGACAGTTTGGCTGCAGTTTCCCTGTTTTTGTTAACAGGGATCAAAGCCATACTGCATGAGGAGGCCTTGGGGCCAAAGGTAGCTCCTGGCTCACTTTGTGTACAGGTGCACAGGGGGCTGTGAGTGGCTCCAAGGTCAGGCAGAACTTCTGCCCATATGACATAGCATCCCTTTGGGGAAGGCTCTTCCGTGACCCTATAGAATCCTTTTTAAGTGTGTACTTTGTAAAGCTTCACTATTTACCATTTTTGGTTGGTGAAAATTTCCCTTTCATCCGCCTCATCCTGATAATTCCCTTTTAGGCTGATGACAGAGATTAGAAATACAGCATTCTGGCACCTTTGTTAATTTGTGCAGAGTCCCCTCTTCAAGATTTCTGGAAGCTGTGAACCACAATTCACCAGAGACTGCACATGTATTCAAAATCAGATTATGTAAGTCTCGATATTCACTTTCACTCCCCTGCACTGTTCAAAATGCCCTAGAAAGCATCTCCAATCAGGCCACCGAAGACTTCTCTAACCATCAAACCTCTCTCAGGTTTGGATTCCATTATTTGCAAATGCACATATGTAACTGAAATAATTACTGCCATTGTCAGACCCACTTTGTCAATAGCAATAAATGGTTTATAGGCAGTTTCAGAAGATTGTTACTAACCATAAATAAAGCCGTTTGTGCAATGGTTTTGGTTGTACTGTTCTAAGGCTGCTATGCCAAAATCCTTCTGGGAGATACCCATGGCTGGCTTAAGTGTTTTACTCGCAGCCAAGAAATTCTCCTTCTATGATTTTAATATGCAGTGGGGGAATGCTAGAGTGTTTGTTGCTGGGTAGCCTTAGAGGCAAGCTACTACATTTTCAATCAGGTTAGCCTTTTAGCTACTCCCATGAGCTCTTCTCTGGACTAGAATCCTCCCTTTGCAGGCCAGTTTCTAATTGCTAATGTTGAGTTTCCCCAGCAGTCTCTTTCTGATGGTTTTGGCCCAGATTCCAGCCATGTCCTAACCAGAGCTCAGTCAGCACTACAGTCTCTGTGTTGACCATCTATCTGCCTTAAATCATGCTCATATGCTAACAATTTTCCTTCTTTCTGGAATCCTCTCTTTATATATTTGCATCTTTTCTTTCTTTTCATGCAGAATTCAATCCTCTGAATATGCAGAGCATTTACAGCTCCACATCCCATACAGTGAAATGTCTTCTGTCTTCTCTTTCGGAAGAGGAAGTTCATAGTAAGGTTCTATTTTTTTCACTAAAACAAAGTTTTGACACTGAACTAGGTATCCAGCATTATGTCGTCACAGCTCCAAAGGTCACTTGTAACGGAATTTCTTCTCCCACCAAACACCCTACAGAGACGTAGGAATCACCAGAAGGACCAGCTGTTCAAGGGTACTGTTTTGTGCCCAGGATTTCACCCAGAAAAATTTGGCTTCTAGTTTTGACTTTACATTGGGCTGCCAAAATTATTAATTATTTGGCTGGGGAATACCTCAAGAAGGAAATTGGAGATCTGGCAAGCAAGAGATAAGAATAATATGCTGCAAATACTGTTTTTTTCATCCAGTGAAAAATGCAAGATGTTCTAAATTAAATACATCATCTCGAGATCTTTTTAACTGAGCTGTCAAACGCAGAAAGCATCAAGCTATGAAAGAAAAGAAAGAAAAAGAATTCAAGGTTAGTAGTGGCTAACTTTTCCTGCAAAAGTTTGGGTAAGGCAGCAGGGAGCTGTCTCTCGGCAGTGAGCACACTGGACATCTCTCTAATCATACTGGTCCTAGAAGTAGTTGGATGAGCTCCCAGAATGGAAACTTGGCATTTGCCTAAAAGCTGGAGACAATGGAAGCTGTTCCTTCTGCCACAGATGAGAAATTGGTTGTATCTGTTGGCCCCAGTTCACAAGGGTGGACTAGTAGCTGGAAATCACTGACCAGGAAACAGGCTGTGCTCACCCTGAGGAGCGGGAAGATCTTCAAGGGTTTACGCACAGCAATGAGTGCTCTGTTGTTGTTACTGTCTTTTATCCACAGATATACCCAAGGTGCTGTTTATGCCGCCTTTTCCTTGAGAGGGAAACAATCAGAGGCAGCATGATCTACTTGTGCACATTGCTGTTATTGATGACAATATGTACAGGACAAAATAGGGGACATGCTGAGGAAATGCTTCTATGATAAATGGGCCAATGAAACATGAAACAGGTGTTTCAGTGATGTGCAGGCTGCAAAAGAGCAGAGCTCTTTTTTGAGCTCTTTGCAGAGCTGGGGCAAAAGTGAGCCACTGATACTCCGAGAGAGTGCTCAAAAAATTACTTTCTTCTTAGGTCACTTCCAGACACAGTGTGAGTTACAGGGGTTTAGCCTGTAAAATTACTTCTGATGAGGTTTGGGGAAGACACTTGTGCTTTAAAAGTGATTATGTAGGATGCCTAAATTTAGACAGGATAGCTTCAACCACTATACTACCTAGAGCATTTCTCAGTTCCCATTGTGGCCTTGTCTGAGCTTCACATCAGTGTGAGACCCAGGCTAGGTCACACAGCCCCTGTGATACAACTGCCATGGGACATAAGCCAGGGCCTGTGCCCCAGGATGGAGATAGGAGTGGATAGTGGAGTGGAGCAAGCTGGATAGTGACCTGGTAGCTGATACACCCCAGCAGCTCACTGTACCACAGGCAAATTTGGAATTTGTGCATCTAAGACATCTCCATGGGGGAGGGCTAGCCTGGAATGATGACCTTAGCAAATACCAATGGTTTGTCTTGGTTTCCCTCCAGAAAATGTTTATTTACCCAGTCTTTTCCTGAAGACATCTGTTGTGTAGAACATCCTCGCTGAGAGATGGGGCATTGCAGTTCAATGAGTATTTTGCAACCTACATGTTAGTGATAATATGTGATCTTAAAAAGGAAGCGACATCAACCTTGCACTTCTGTCTAATTAGTCTTACCACAATTGTTGGACGTAGCATGCACGATTACCATTGGAGAAAGAGATTGTACCTTTCCCATTTAGGCAAAGTCACTGCATTCTGTGATAGTCAACCCATTTTTTTCCCTTGTGTTTTACATGGAGGATACCACAAGAAAGAACAAAACATTCATAGATTGGGAAATATCGGAATGGAGAAACCCAAAACAAAATCCACTGGGGCAGCAGTGCCCGCAGAGCTATGTGAGTGCACCTTTCAGTGCTGGACCCGTCCCATACGGGGGTCAGTTTCACCTGGTTCTCTCAGCTCCTGCCTATCAGGGAGCTGCTGTCAGCCAATTTGGTGCTCCTTGGTTAGAGTCACTGTCTTTGTTTTGGCAAGCTTCGTCAGATGAAGGTCCTTGCCTGAATACTGGTTAGTTTAATCCCAAATTGGACTTTAGCTGGAGAATGGAGCAGCATAGGAGGCAGCTTGAGGGAAAGGCTGGGCTACCTGCTGCAGGTTCAACAAGCCATTTTCACCAAGATCCACCTCTTTGCATTTTAGGAGTGCTTCCTGCATCCAAAATACCCTATAGAAAGCAATACATAAAAGCAATAACACTGGTTTTGTTTGCTAACAAAAACCCTGCCTTATCAAGCCAGATACAGCCCTGTAAAACTTAAAGCACCCAGTAGTGTATCCCTTGGTGGCAGGTGATTGCATCGCCAGTGCAGGTACTGGGACTCCTCTGCCTGAGGGAGACAGTCCTGCACAAGCTGTGCTCTCAGCTGGCAAAGGCACCGACAATGCTGGCTGTGCTGTGTGGACCACCAGCAAGAGGCAGCAGGTTTGGGCAGCAGCTGAGCTCAGCAGTGGGAGAAGGGCCATGACAGAGGAGCTGCTGCAGCCAAATCTCTGGGATGCATTTAGTCCACTGTGACTTTTCATAGTGACCCCTTCTTCCACCAGTTGCTCCCTACGCACCACGGACATTTCTCATTATAAAAATAATCACATCATGAGGCTTTTTGAAGCAGACTACAGCTGGCTTGTGTCTCTGTCCCCAAACAGCAATTCTTTCTGCCTTCCTAAAACGCATACAATCACTGTGCAAGTGTGCAGGAGTGTGAGCAGGCTGGGAGCAGCGTGCAATGGCAAACAAGGGGTGAAAAACTCCTACCATCGACCATGGGTTTGGGCTGGGAGCTCTTCAGCCGCAGCGAGGGCCTGAAGCGGGTTCGGTCATTGAAGCTCCAGCTCTTCTGGACTTTGGTTGGGCTGCCCTCGGTGGCAATGTCAGCACTTGGTGACCGGCGATCTCCAACTGAAGATTGCCTGTTTTTTATACTTTGACCTCGTGGGCTGGCCATCCGGACCCGCTCCTTAAAACTTAGCTTTTGACTGTGAGAGAGAGAAATATATTTTATTTCATAGCTACTTCAATCCATTTCCTTTTTCTATTGTATGATTATTGAAAATGTCTAAAAAATCTCACTGGTATAAATCTGCTTCTTACACACTTTTATTTTCATGGAATATATTTAATTTTTGAATGGAACTGATTTGATGTAATTGTTTTTTGATAGAAGCATTAGCATTGGCGGTCTATCATACAGTACAGAATAACCTTCTAAAGGAAATTAAAAATAACAAATAGAAACAATTTCACCCAATTATTATACATTAATCTCTTTGATGTTTTTTTCTATTCCTTGAACTTGAAATAGGTTTGTTTCCATCTTAGTCAGACAAGCTCAGTGCACTTCTGGCCACATCTTCAGATAAACAAAACCAAAATGTATTTTATTTTTACTGCATGCCATGTAGTATTGTCTGGTTTGGGTTTTTTTTAAGCAGGCAAAAATACTGTTAGTGTATATTCATGCTCTTTCAGGATGTGGCACTTCCAATATTTCATATGCATGATTAGTGATCACTCATATCCAGAATTCCTTGTTAGAGCACTTACTTGGACAAGACAAAACTAAAATTAATAAAATACCCAAGAAACAGCATGATGACTGATTAATGGAAATGTAATGATATACTGTGTGCTCTCTAAAGTCACTGCTGAAGATTAAGCTGGGAGCTGACTATGTGCAGGTGGTATTAGACAGGTACCAGAGCCCAGCCACATGACTGTGTCTGCTGCATCAATGCTCACCCTGTGGTCTTATGGTTAACCGATTGTAATGCCTTTTCTTCCCCCTCCTGTGCTTGTAATCTGCCCCTCCAGCCAGCTAAATGTGGGATTTATAGATTTTCTATTTCCCAGTGCTTAAATTATCTTTGTCCAAACATATCTGATGAACATCCTGTGGTCATTGTGTATCTATGTTTTTTCATTATTTAACATTTTTGCCTCTGTTCGTCCCTTCCTGTAGCAGAAGACACAAATGGGAAACAGAGAGGTGGTCTGATACCAGGGTCTGGAAACCTTGTTTTATATGCAAGGTTAAATTCAATTGGATGATCAAGGGAATGGTCACCTTGATCAGTGCTCCTGTTCTTTCAAGGGGAGAGATGATGGGGGCAATGCAGTGCCTGGTTGATGGTATGGTGGTACTGGGACTTGCAGTCCTACTGCCCTGGTGTAGGCTTTGAGGGGGGGCTTTTAAAATGCCTTTAGCAAAGACTGTCTACCTGAAAACTATGGTGGCTCTTGAAGTTAAGACACTTTCTAGTACTCTCAAGGTCTTTGCATTTAATTTCAGCATGCCCGTAAGTCTTTTTGAACAGAAACAATCCTGCAGATAATTAATGCTAATATGGACTATGTGGTTCTTAGATGCTTAACCTACTGCACTCTGAAAATACAGTGTTAATATGTAATTATATGAAATGGAAAGACGTTATAAACCTCTGTGGCTGTGAAATGTTGAGATAAACATATCTTTGTCCATGCATAGCAAAGCACAGCATTTCAGTCTGAATACAAACATCACTGAGAGCAGAAAGGATGCAGTTTGTTGCAGGCAAAACACATGCCGGGATACTTATAATGCGATAATTTTCAAGAATACTAAAGAATAAGCGCATCAATAGAAAGATTATTAGATAAATGTATTTCTATATGGCATGTTGGATTACTTGAAAGAATACCTTTACTATAATTTGTCAATGTAAACCCCTTCTTTCCTTGGCCAAATAAGCAATTGTTGAAATAAATACATCACAGTGATGAAAATGTTATCTATTTCCATTGTAACTTGTTACCCAGTGCTGTGGCATAAGCAATACAAAAGACCCAGAAAACCTAATATTTGCAAGAAAAGCAAGTTCCAAAATTTAACTTTGAATACAAATTACATTTCAAGACTGAATTGTATTTCAGCTCAGGACTCTGTTGCATTGTATAACAATGAAAATATAAACTGTAAAATATTTATTAACCACATTATTTCATTGTCATATTATACAGAATGAGCAAGAGAATAGAAACTGACTTCTTATTGTAGATACTATTCCTACAAGTGTCCCCCTAATTTTTAACTCCCCTTATGGCTCAAATTGTACTTGCTATTGAAAAATGAAGTCGAATAAAGCTTTATTTTTTTTTTCAAATGTTAGTGTTAAAAAGTTTCTGGACAGCTCTCTTCCTGCTGAACTAATAAAAATGAAAGGAAAATGGATAAAATAGCCATAAAAACTATCTATGTAGATAATATTTTTTAATAATCACATTAAGTCAAAAATAAAAATGAAAATTTAAAACCAAAGTCAAAACAGCACATGTGTTGTTCTGTCAATTAATTTGTACTAATGAAAGCACTGGCTGCCTTTAAATGATTGGTAGACATGGCTATTTCATTTATAAAAGCTGAATGATACATAATGACTACTTAACTTAATTATCTTTAGTTCTCCAAATCAAAGTAGTGAGGCAATGGTGAAAGGAACAGTAGACATTTTATCTGTACTACAGACATTTTTCAAAAGTGCAATGCTTAGAATGAAAATATTAATGTAATCTGCAGAGCTTATACTTAAAAAATCAAATCAAATCTGCTTTGTAGCAATGACAATGTACTGGCATGCCAAGAGTCCATGCAGAGGGTGCTGCATTGTGAAGAGAAACACAGCCCTCGAAGGAAGCAGGGTTTGAAAACTCTCTTTTGCATCTTGAGATGCATACCCAAAGAGACTAGTTATAGCAGTTCTTCACTTCTTGGATCCCTGTTCCTGTTTTGAGACTGGTGGGAAATGTTCCTGAAGTCACTGGGTGCTTCTCAGCACAGGCATAAACTGTGTGACTGACAGTGGAGAAGAAAGGTAGGGAGAAGAAAGCTTGTGCTTGGGAACACATACTTATCTTCTATGTATGATAAATAACAGATCATGAAGGAGTAACTGAATCAAAGCACTTTGAATGTACCCTGACCAGGCTTTTCCCCAGAGTGAAAGTCCCTTTCCTTATAGGATAAAGCCTAGTTACTGGCTCTAGATTCTTTGTTGCAATAGTGGTAGAGATGGTGTTAAAATTACAGAGTGAAGATAATCTTGCACCATTCAAGCACCTTTGGACATTCTGCATTCAAATCAATAGCCAGTGACTCCTTTAGGGCCCTTTATTCTGATTTAATGCTGGTTGTATCAACACTGGCTTGTGTGTGCTAAAAATCCTTCAAATCTTGCAGGACTTGGCCTATTATATTTTTCTTTTTCACCTTTTCTCCTCTCTTTTTACGTGGTACTCAAAGGAAATCACTTGAATCAATGTAAACCTGTTAATGACCACTGGATATTCATGCATCCCCATAAGTATTCACAAACTTTAAGTTCGGTGTTTGTCTAAAAGGCAAAAACCATGAGAAAGAAACAGCAAAATAAAATTGTGTAAGTTCCTAAATCAAAACTGAATGACAATGATCTGAGAGATCCACAGCTGCCTCCACAGCTATCTCTGCATTCCTTTAGATGTGTGTCTTTCCATCATTTCTTGTACTTTATATGACTGATAATTTAGCCCAATTGGCTGACATACATTTTTGCTTCCTATGGCAGTCTTTCCTGGCAATGGTAATCTTTCTGGAGCTATCACTCCTCTATTCTTGCAGGTTGAAAGTTGTGGAATGTATTCTTATCAATAACACTCGAGCTTTGAAGCATCTTTTAGTGGAAATCAATTACAACTGGCAGCTGTAGAAAAGGAAGTAAATGACTTTTCTGTGTTTGTCTGCCTTCCGAAAGGTCAGTTGTAGGATCTTATGACTCATTCCTCCCATTGCACGCCCAAGGCGCTCACTTCCCTAGGATAGCAAATGGCTTTCTAGTTTTTATTTCTTCGTTTTCAAATTCTGCCTTTACCACCTTTGATTTACGAAGGAATAGGTGTGTAAGGACACTAGAGGTCACTGTAGCTTCACTGCAGAGGGAACGATCACTTTCTGCTGGTCCAAATGGCTACTCTGGGTAAGAGTTTGTTTTAACTGAAAAATGCATACAAACTTTTGCTTTCTCTGTATTCCACGGACCATCTCCCTATATTTTATTAACTGAGCATCTCTTCCCATTCCAGTCCCACTCCCCATTTGCCTGCCACCTTCCTATATTTCTGGTCAAGTTAAACTTCTGCTCTGCCTCAGCCTCAGACCTGCAGCACTACTGCTTGCTACTAGCCACAATTTACACCTTGTTTTCCAGCTTTTCATACTGAGCCAATTGACGGAAGCAAGAATAGGAAGAAATTGAAATGAATCAGAAATAACTGGAGGGCCTGAGGATGGGGAAGGATGCTTTGAGTCTTGAGACAGAAGCTAAAACTGCCAGAAATTATCACCTATGGCAAACAACAGCAAGCAGATGCACATGCCAATTTTCAGCAGTTAACTACCTATATAGCTGTTGATTCTTACTGAGTCTACACTTTTACTGAAATTAAACTAAGTTGAACAAATGCAAATGCAATGGATAATATTGTGAGACCTAAAGTTCAAACCTTCAAGATCTTGCCACCAGTCTCATGCTAGGACCACGAATTCAAGAAATTTAGTGTTATATCTCATACCTTCAATAAATAATGACAAAAATTTCAAGCCATGTTATATTATAGTTCAATTGTCAAACAGAAAAAGTAAATATTCAGGGTGTGCATTTTTTCCTTTTCCAAAACAATTTCTAAATGAAGATAAACTATTTTGATCCTAATTTTCTGTAATCGGTTTGTACTTTTACTGTATTTTACATTATTTTTAATAAGTAAGAAAAAATGCAATCAGCTTGAGATATGAATCATAGACTTCTTCCTGTAAGATTCATCTATCTAGGAATTACAATTTTTGGTAAGAGACACAATTTCCACAAAATTCAGCTGAAGCAGATACTTGATTTCACATGCATTCCTCTACCTTCTGTAGAGATACTCCCATATCTCTACAGGATGCAGGCACATCATTCACAAGCTGTGTCCAAGGGGATTCTTCTCAAGAACAATTGCACATTTTGACTGTTGTAATTGCCTAGCATGTTATAGCTTAATATTCTCCCCTAATTATTAGGTGAGAAATCAATTGCCATGGTTATAAAAATCCTCTTGGACTTGGGGAAATGGCTTTACCCAAATATTCGACCTCAGTTTTAGATTCCACATGGTAAATCATTCCAAAAGTTAAAGTCTTAGGCAGACAAGGGGAATGGGGCTTCATAAAACCGTGGCGTGCTGCACACTGCAATTGTCTGGCTGGATGAGTTTGAAACAACTGGTGTTGCTGCCATTGTGTTAATGGCATTGCAGGCAATGAGCAAAATGGGACTTACAAGCACTTAAAAATAAATAGGAAACATCATTTGGAGAAGTAAGGAACTTTAAAGCACTAAAGAGGGGAAATGAATGAATCATGCACCTGATGTTAGTTGGCATTCTCAAACATCATGTGAATAGGCAGGATGCTGAATACCTATGTTTCCGAGGGATGTACATCCTGAAGAGCTTCTGTTTATTACTACAAAGCTTACTAGGAGTGAGGGGAGATAGAGGACTCTGTTACTAAGCATTTCAGTGCTAGGTAAGGGATAAGGTTTTCCACCTCATGACAGATTATGCATCATTGGCAATTTCTTTTTTATATGGTGCATGCAGAATGTTTACATTAAATCTACTTTTCGAAACAAATATGGTATAGGAGGTGAAAAAATTCCATAATATAATTCACTTGTTTCCCTTAGAACAGGGCTGAGTTTTCCCCCGAAGATCTTATACTGGCAGAACTTGTCCTTATGCACCAGAGAGAATTGTCTGAATAGGGAATGCATATTCAGCCTCACGAGTTACAAGACTAGATGGGTGACATTCATCCCTTGCAGACACCCAGTGCATGTCCTACACACAGTTTAAGACTGATGATGCTCTCCGTATGTCACAAGATTCATCAGTCTTGATCTAGTTTCCTGCACAGGAACTATTTCAGCCATGTTGTATAACTGAACAGAAATAAACATCGTTTGTTTTCAGTGTGTGCATTTGCAGATATTAAGAATTTAACATATAGGCTTATTTTAAAATAACTTGCACAACTCTGGAACTGATTTATAGAAACATTTCATTTATAGCCTGGATATACCAGAGAGGCTGTCTACCAATACTTTGATAAATAATTAATTAGAATACTTGTGTGTAAAATTTTAGGAAATACAACATACGCATTTTTATCAAAATCAGTCTGAAGCTACAGCCTTATAAGCACAGCTCTCTTAGATGCATAGCAACATTTAGTCACCTAATGAAAGACTGTAGGTCTATACACGACAAAACACAAGAATTAATTTCTGTAAATACAAATCAATTTGGCAGGAAAGAAGACAATGAACTTTTCCCTAGCACAAGTTTTTCTTCACGGTTCTTAGAAGGGAATATAGAGCAAAGAGCATGTTCAGAATGCAATCCAATGTACTACTTGTGCAAACATGTCTTCATTTAAAGAGTGAAACAAGAGGAAGCTTACTTAGTTCGCATAGCATCCCATGCAAGTCACTTAGCATCACAGTAAGAAACAAGTTAAATAGTCAAGGACAGTTATCTCAAAATACGTTGCAGAAGTTTGCATTTACATCTTTGCCACAAAAGATCACATACACAACATGTATTTTCAGTGATAGAAACATACAGCGATATATCAGCATAAGAGCAATAAACAGCCACTGACAAAACACACCTTTTTTTAAAAGGCATTGAGTGGTCTGTAGGGTTTTTACTGTAGAACATGATCTCAGAAGTTAACTAGTTCATTTTTACATACTAATTTGCAGCAGTGCACATATTAGTTAAGTGTTTCTGAAGGAGCAAACATATTCAATTCAGTGAAAATAAAGTGAATAAATCTGGCTAAATTGTTGACTTTTTTTAAAGCAACAATTTTTGTCATTAATATGGAGAACATAACAGGCTGTGTGTTTGGGTTTCTGGTTCTTTTTTTCATCTAGTTTCCAGTTATTGTAAGTAAATTTGTCTCTTTTAATGCTTGCAGGTACAACCGGGAATAACCTCTCCCCTCTGCACAAATCCCACTTTTAGAGGGTTGTACTAATTTACTGGCAACTTCTGTGTCACCTTTAAAAAGTTAATTTTAAATGTTGCTGTCAAAAGACTAGGAAACACAGCTCGTGAGTGCAAGAAGTTTGGATCAGACTGTAATAATTTAATGAGATCAATATGTTGCTAGCAAGCCTGTGGAGGTAATGTATACAAAAAATCTCAGAACTGACAGAGCAAATCCTGTCACCTTGAGTTACAGTGACACTAACAGCAGTTACATGTGCTTGGAGGAAAAGGTCAGAGTCAGGTGCCAGAGGAGCAGTCTGGGAAATGGAATGGGACATGGGTAATTGATGTGAAGATTTTCATCCCTGACTGAATAACCCAGAAGCATTTGAGAAACACAGTACAACTTGGGGCTAAATGTATTTCAGGGGCTGATGTGTCATCCACTCTTTTTTCCTTGGCTTTTCAGCATTTTCTGCTGGGAGGTAAAGTCTGCTATTCTCTGAGTGTGCTGATACCGCAGTGCCAGCTGCCAAATGCCTGCTGATTCCCATCCCTAATGAGTCTCTGAGATAGACTAATTCCTCTTATAGCCATTGAGGCCTTTCCTGTCCCTAAGGATTTGGGCTATCAGTACAGCAAAGACCAGCATTTTCTCCCACTGCCTTAGGACATGCCTCCCCAGAGCTTTATTACCCAGTGAAGATAGCCCTGCCAAGGCTTGCCGCTGCCAGCTGTAGGCAGTCGGTGCTCAGCCGGCATCTAGGCTGGGTGGAAGCCCACTGCACTCCTGGCTGACAGCAGTGGGCTTTCTTCAGCAGAGGTACCAGTCTGGCTCCTCTGCTTGAACTGGGCCATGGGGGAGTGCAAGCCATGCAGCCAGGAGCAGGTGAGACGCTGCAGTGCCGCTTTCCCCCCACCTCCTATGTCCCAAAATGCTCCTTAGGAGGGGATGACAGAAAAGTTAGAAAATGTGGAGACATGGCACTGAGGAAGCCTTGAGGATGCTCCTGCAGGACAAAGGTGACATCCAACCAGCCCCATCAAAAGTCCTCCCTGCAATGGAGGACTGGTGGGCTTCTTCACATCGCCAAATTAAACTATATGTCTGTAACTTCCACTGCAATTCCTGCATCGATTTTATTGCAGAAGCTGGGGCCGTGTCCTTGCCCAGGAGCTGGGTCTGGGGAGGCTGGTCCACTGGCTGCTCTGCCACTGTTCAAACTGAGCCCCTCAAAACTACAGCATGTGAGATGTGTAAAAAATTGCCTATTTTTTCCATAGAAAAACTGAGACAAAGAAGCAAATTTCAGCAGCATATGAGTTTTAAAAAAATCCAATTTGTGATTATTATCCATCAACAGTTGCAGTTCATTGAATCTACTGTACAGAGCCCAAGACATCTAAAAGCTATTAAGAAACAGCAATTTCACAGATAAAAGAAATAAAAGAAACTACAAACCTGCTAGAAGATTCCCCTTGTTCTTTTCTTCAGGTCAGGGAGTGGGAGGGAAAAACATACTTGTTATACAGATAATAATCACATTACTTAGTTGCAGACGATGCTGTATGTATGATAAACGTAAATGGGTATGTTAATTGGTGTACAACACACGTTACATTGCAACCACAAAAACATTCAAGCAAGACTCATAACTACAATGCTTCTGGAAAAGAAATTTTTCAGGTTTTTTAGCACATGCATAACATGCTTAGTACATACCACTGCAGACTGGGCTGGCAAAGCACTTAGACAAAATGCATTGCTGACACATATATAACAGAAAGCTGTAGTTTCTTATTAGATAAGTTATTTCTGGTAAATAAAAGGTTCAATTTTAGGATAGCAATATGCTTATTTAGAATAAGAAGTAGATGCACTTTTGAGGGACAGTCATATTTTAGAATATTTTATGTGGGATACAGCTTCATTACTTATGTAATTTTCTATCCATTTATACCAATGTTGCTTTCAACCTGTTTGTATATATAAAATATCAATACTTCATGTAACTTTTAATCTAAAAGCTCCTTTTAGTGTGGAGCAGTTTGGAATTACAGTTATGGTAATGGATTACTTACGGCTCTCTTCTTGTCAACTCTTTGAAATTCAAAGATCAGCTTTGGATACCCAGCCAAACTTCTTTTTGGCTGAGCTTTTTGGCACACAATTACCTTTTTACTGTCATGTGGATGTTCATCACCCAGCTTTGAGAGAAACCACTAATTCTCTTGCACTGTCTGCAATTAACAACAGTTAAGATGCTTATCAGAGCTTTCCCATAGGCTCTTAGCACTCTCCTTTTTGATCTTTATCAAGTGTCTTTTACTTCCTGATCTGTGCCCCATATTGAATCAGTCAACTTGCTGCCTTCTGCTAAACCTTTTACTGAATTATTGAAAAGTCTTAGACTGCCAGTGCTCTGTGAATTCTCACCCAAACTAGGATACCAAATATTTCCTGTCTGCCAAACTGTGGCAACAGGTCTTTTGAGTCAGCTTACACTGTCTGTATGTGTGACTGTGTATATAGTTTGTCTTAAGGAAATAATGAATATATCAGAAGTTGTGACAAAAAAGGAGCAAATTCCCCAGTGCATTCACCTGCAAAATACCACAAGGCACTCTTTCTTTGGAACAGTAGATCAGTAGCTACAGCCTTTTACATAGGCACAGGCATAAACATGCCACTGAACGAAGGAACAAGCTCTGCATTAAATTCAGTTTTTTTCTCCTTAAGGATAATTTGGAATGAGGTGAATCATTAATCGTGATACATGAGTGGGCTGTTGGGAAAATGTTTCTAATGCCTGTGCATTTCTGAGATAAATAGCAATGATTTGTATTTGTTCCTGGGCTCCTACATGATATTGATCTCATTTGTTAGTTGAAATTTTTAATGAGAAGACTTGAGAGGACTTAAGACAACAAACTAAGACGAAACAGACAAATACTAGTTCTCTATAAGCTTGAACAGACATCAAAAACAGCACCAGCTGCCATATTTGTACCTACTTTGTAGGGCTGCAGGTATGCAAGGCCTTCAAATGAGGCTTCCAGGTAGCAATGGAAACCGATTTCTCATCAGCAGCATAACTACGCCATACACACTACGTGCAGGATATATGGTAAAAAAAGAAAAAAACAAGGCAAGAGGGAGTAGGGGGTGAAACAAAAAATTGAAAAGCAGATTAGTAACCAATACAAGTCGTATCTTTCTCTTATCATTCATAGCACTGATACATGCCTGAGGGGAGGAAGAATACTTTCATAATATCGCCAGGTGGCTGCCACGTTTGTTCGGCTGGCGTCGGTAGAATAAAACCGCCAGGAAGCCTGGTATGGGGAAACAATAGAAAAGCACAAAGGAACCAAGAAAATGAAGTGACAATGCCACCGCACTGACTACGGAGTGAGGGGATTCTGCTCAGGCCAGGATGTGCTCGGTTAGACTGATTCAGGAAATAGCAGTACAAACCTACCAAAACTTTTTTAAATCCCAGTACACCTTATGCAGTAAGATAAGAGTTACTGTCTCCATGAAAGTACCAGAAGACATTCATTACATTAAGGTGCTCATAAAAGTATCGCAGTGATTTATTTGTGACAAGTCCACAGGGAACACCCGCACAAACTTGCAGTCTGACGTAAAGAAAATGTCATAATACATTCTGCAAATCACAATGAAAACCAGACAAAAAGCACTTAGAAGAAAAGAGAAGCATTCTCTGTGGTTTGAAACACTGTTAAATGTTTAAAACCACGAAATGAATAATTTCAAAGGTGAGTGACCAAAGCATAGCATTGAAAATGTATCCATTGTTTAGATTTATAATGCATGCAGATAGTAAGATGACCCTTGGTTCTACAAGCTGGGACATGTTCCCTGATGTCAGCATAACTATATTAATTTGTACTAGCTGAGCATCTGTGCTTCCTGTATATTGTCAACCATTAAATGTCATCTAGGTATTCTTGTATGGAATCTAATACCCTATGTTTTCCAACTGTCTATCTCCCAGAAACACATACAGTCTTAATTAACAGATAGAGAACCTGTTACTTTGAAAATTGCTTCATTGGTTGATCATTCTCATTGTCAAAAATTTCTGCATTGTTTTTAATTTGAAACTCTGTTTTTTGGCTTATAGCCAGAGTTACTTGTTATGTTTCTGCCTGCTACATTAAATGGTCCAGTACGTTCCAAGACTTCTCTGAGCTTCTGTGCTCAAATAATTCTCACAGTAAATATTTCTTATGAGCTAAAGAAATTGAGAAAAGCATATCCATATGAAACATTTCACCTTTCTACAGCTATCTTTAGGTCAGGAAAAGGCTCTATCAAACATTCTATCTGTGGCAAGAGATGAGTTAGCACAGACTAATTCTACAACATAACTGGTTAGAAAATAGACATTACCCTGATAAGCTAGAGTTTTTTTAAAAAACCTGTGCACTGTTACAGTACCCAATGATATGCAGTTCAGACACATCCTGCATTTATGAACATGGAATTTTCTCCAGTCCTTGACCCATTTTTTCCAATGTTTTATTTGCTTTCTCCAATATTCCAGTCTCACCTAAAAACTGTAGATGCTGAGTTGATATGTAGCATATTAATAGCATCATCATATGCAGTGCTAGTATCAGTCTTCTCCTTGTTATGTTTATGGTTCCGTATCTAAGGATTTGAATAAAACCAGGTGTAGAAACATACTGGGAACTTGTATGAGGCTCTTGACCCTTCTTTCCCAGTCTTTCTCCTCTGTATTTCTCATGCTTCATCAAATCCTTTCCCGATTCACTAATACTGGGATGGAGACATCTTGTAATAATCTGGATTCTGTTTCTAGATCAAGTTTTGTATTTGTTGTATTGGAAAGAACATTTGGCAGTAATCCTTTCACCCCGATGTCACCCAGATCGTCCTTGGTTTTATTCCTGTGTGCCTGTTCTCATATTTCCTATTCTGCCAGGCCTTGTGCCTTCAGCAAATATCTCTACCAGCAATTTTGTATTAATTTCTGGATCACTGAAAGTGTTGAACCTGTAAATGAACATGTAAATGCTGAACAGCCTTCATCATGGGGTCCCACAACAAATGCCTTCCTTTCACAATGACTTTGCCCACTGAGAGTCACTCTCCAAAATCAGGCAGCTAGCTACTCTTAATCTATTTAGCATGCTGTCTTACTAATATTTTGATTGAACTGTCATAAAATAACAATAAGAGCTGTATCCATAACCTAAATCTATTATGTCTTTGCTCCGGTAAACAAACTTGGAAGAAGTAGATTAGAATATATGTATTAGAAAATACGCCAAACAGTCATTCTAAACTAAACACAAAAGGAGTGGAATTATTTTTGTTAATTATCCTAACAAATATTAAATTTGAAATATGTAGGATTTAATAATAATTGAACAGTAATAATGGAAAACATTTATTAACTTTAAGTATGTTTCAAAGACAGTCTGAATCTATCTGTACTTAGTATGGAACTCTAGCGTATTCATGCTCAGCTTCTTTATTTGGATTTATTATTTCAAAAATAAAGCCCAGCATACATAGCACACTAGAAGACTTGGCATTCCAGGAAAATAACCTAGGACTCTAGGAGAATATTTCCCCCCTTTTTTTTTCAGTGCATCAAGTAGAGTAAAGCTTGGTGCAAAATGATTCTTTAGAGTATTTTCTCAGTTTTAACTAGGACTGAAAGTTAAGGAAAAAGCCAACGCAAAATAGCTGCCTAAAACATACCATGCCACTTTTTGTTGATTTGTACCACCACGTCAGAACAACTTCAGACAATTTCAGACGTTTCGAAACTGTTAGTGCCTACATTTCCAGCTTTTGAATTGACTAATAGCGAAAGCAATTCTCTGGGCAGGACACTTTTCATCTTCACCAAGTATATCACTCACTGAAATACTCTAAACTCTGTAGTAGATGAAAAGTAGCTTAATATAGGCAAGAGTGCTGTGCTGTCAGTTGGGTTGTCTAGGGATCAATTCTCTTTTTCCAAATAGCTTTCTGAGTGCAGGCATGCTTTTGGCATCCTTGCCTCTGTTTCTTTAACATGGATAAAAGAACAAAAACTACACACAGAAATGCTATACATAGTTTGTCTTGATGATCTTAAAGATCTTTTCCAACCTAAATGAATCTGTGATTCTGTACAGAATTATGGCAACACAGAGCAGTCACTGAACACAGTTATTTCATGAAACTAACCAATCTGTTAACCAATCTATTATTTCCACAAAACTTTCCAAATGGAAATGGTAAGATTTGTTCCAATATGTACTTTAAATCACCTGTGATTATCTTTTTGGTGATTTCATATTTACCTGAATTAGACTTGCAGCTGGATTCCTTCTTTTCTCAAAGTGTTTCTGACGATGCTGTTCCTGCACTTTCAATGCAAATCCTGAGCCAAGGATGCCCTGCAATATCATTTTATCAGTGTGTAGGTAGTCTTTGAACAAATACACATCATCAATGACAAGGACTTTGTGAAGATGTTACGCCATATGGTTGCTTCAGATAACACTTTTATGACCAGTATATGATAGTCAAAGGCAAAGAAGCAGTTCCCCTTTTCCTGGTGAAGCAGGAAATTCCTTACATAACATCTGGGGTGCTACCAATGACCACCCATCCCACCCACTGCCTGGGTTTGTGCTACACTACGTTCCTGCAATTACTAAGGCTGTAGAGATAGGTATAGACATATATTTATAAAATCAAGCAGGGATATTCAGAGGAACTTGAGTCAGGAATGAGGAAATGACCAGCTGACAGATATGCCAGATATATATGGACATCAAAGTCCACATCTGCAGTACTTATTCTAACTTTTGATTTTAGAAAAGTTAGAAATTGCTTTTCTTCTCAATCTTTCCCATTAAATAATACCCATTGTTCATTCTAGAGGCTATGAAAAAGCTGATTACGAAACTTCTCCTCTTTTAGCCTTTTACCTTTGAGTAAGATAAATTTGATTCTAACTGAATAGATCCAAGGACTGAGGATGCTTTCCTTCCTGACTTGCAAGGAATGTAATGCTTTTGCTGGACATGTCTGCATTATAAGGAAGAATATTTCCACTTGATTCTTAGTCAAGGTAAAATACTATAAGAAGTGCAAAAGTTTCCCACATACCTCTTGTTTTACAGACAGATTCAGCACAGAAGTATTTATGAGGAAAACTAGTATCTGTACATAGATATGACATGAGGAACAAAAGTTGTGGCATCTCTAATATGTAAGGGTATTCATCTTTTCATTGTAGTGCTGCTAAGACTAGCTTTCTTGATAATGGTGACTAGGTGACAAAAGGAATTAATTACAGTAGATGTCAATAAATGTCAAGGATTCACAAACAGGTAATGGCTTATAATTATAATGCATTCTAGTATGTCAAAGATACTGAAATACTCTTTGTAGCTAGAGTAGGAAATAAACGCAGTGCACCAGATGATTTAATGCTGTTGACAAATGGTGATTTTTAATCTTGGTTTATCTCTATGGTTGAAAACAAATGAAGTACTATAACATCAATGTTTTATAGTGATCTATAGATAAAGTATAGGAGTATTAAAATATCAAAAGACATTGCAGTGAATAAAAAAAAAAACAAACAAATACCACTTCTCATTTCATGCTTATTCAAAACTAATTTAAAAAAAAAAAGATTCACTCACAATAATGAGAATTTATTTCTTAAGCTACACTACATTTTAGTCTTTAGAAAATTCCCATTTCCATTAGTCTCTTGAACACTGGTAGAAAAAACATAAATAAACTGTAATGTTTATTTACAATTATTCACAGAAAATAATGGTTGCATCTTTTGCATTCAGCAGCATTAGTTGATTTAAGGCCTTCTACTACTCTCTGTTGAAAGCTTGAAAATGGCCATATAAAACAAGCTATTAGAAATACCTAACTTTTTTTCACTATAATCTAAGTTAGAAAAACATGCAATGTGCTTTTATTTTTGTTTTGTTTCGAAAAATTTGAAAGAAAAGCAGTAATATATAGTCACAATTCATAAAATGAAGGATTTTTAACTTTACACAGTTGTATGTAACCTAATTTAGGGTTATTTCCCAGTTTTGTTCATGCCAGAGAAACTTCCCAAAACTAAAGCAAGGACACCAACCCTTTTCTTTGGATTTTGGAAAGCACTTCACTAGTGTTGTTGCAGAGCAAAAAGCCTTAAACAGTTGTTCTATATGTAAACAGCTTCCTTCAGCTTTTTGTATCATAACAGTGGCAGGACCTACAGGAGTTTCTATTATTTTTAATGGATTTTGTAGGCATACTCACAGCAGGTAGTGCAAAGAAAGAAATGCCAAGTAGAGCAAATCCGGCAGAAAGCAACCTTCCAAGCCAAGTAAGAGGAGTTTTGTCTCCATAGCCAATGGTTGTCAATGTAATCTAAAAAGAAATGAATGAACAACGTGGTTTACCAGAAGTCACTGACAGATTAGTTGCAGATTATTTACATTGCATGAAGCGGCATTTCCACTAATTAATCCAAGGCATCTGAAACATATAGCTGTTTCTAAAAAAATGAACATAAATATACTAACATTGACACTTTTATGTGAAAATGTAATACTGTTTATGACTAAATAAAAGTGAGATCAATATTAAATGTGCGGAAAACACCATAAAAAGCAATAACTTTAAAAATAATGAAAAATTATCTTGATCTCAGATTTGAGGCAAATGGTAGGAAATTATAGAAGTTGAGCAGAAAAAGTGTTCTTTTCCATAGATGTGAAGATGTTTCACCTATTTTCTGCAGGAAAATATAACTGTATGTATTTGTCTAACTAAACAAATATAAATTACATGGAGATAATACTGTAAAAATATAGGAGGGAAGAAGTTGATGCTTGCAGATGATATAAAGTCAGAGGAATTGCAAGAAGCAGCTGCATTTTCTGCAAACCCGTCGGTACAATTTGAAGTGAATTATCTTCTGAAGCACAAAAACCACTAATCAAAAGCTGGGAGGAACTTTAAGTAAAGTTTCTGGTCCTTTCCCCTTCCTCCTGACAGGTTCAGATACATCTATGTCACTCCTGACATGAAGGTCCAAATGTTACTACGCAGCAGCAGACGCAGAGGTACCTGGGGCTGTTGGACCACGTTAACTCAGACCTACCTGTGGACAGGTCAAAGAGAAAGGGGAGGCAGGTTTTAGCGCAGGTGGGAGGGCTCATTCACCACTGGCCATGGGCAACACGGCCACTGAGGTCATGGCTGGGGCTAACTGGGCACATCTTGAAGACAAAAGATGAGTCTGAGGGCTTTCCCTGACCTAAGGAATTGCCCTTCAGGAAGCATACCAATCCCGTACCTGGGGACTGGAGTGGCAGAAGAGCTGTGTCTGTGTGCTTTCACAGAGTTCAGACCCACGCAGCTGCCTGGTGCAGGCAGCTGGAGGAGGAATGGGCAGGCGGAGGAGTCCCGAGGGCCGGCTGGGAGGCCGCGGGGCGCGTGCTCAGGCAACGGCACACGATGTTAAAGGACAAAGATAGACGACAGTAGGCAGAATGCCAAGGACTCCGGGGCCTGTTATTAGGGAGAACATGTGCATGGAGAATTATTTTACATCGCGTACCAAATGTGGGCAAGTTCAGGCTTAGCAAATATTCTGGCAGCAACAGATTCTTCAGGAAATTGCCTTCTAGAGACATTATTTTGCTTCCAGCTTCCTCAAAGTTCATTCCTAGGCAAGACGGCCAAAACAATTCTATTTAATGTCAGGGTCACCACGGGACAAAAGAAGGAAAGTCTTTTGGAAGTAATTAGATTTCAACTATTTAGGACTCTGTAGATAGTAAACAGTGCTTTTAATTGCTCCCATTGTTGGGAACAAGCTGCGAGTGTAATTTACCCTGAGAAAGCCACAGAGACTAAGAAAGAGAGATGAACTTGGGCTGCAGCTGAAATTTCAAGTGGTTATCAAGTCTCAAGTTTTGTAACACTAACCTGGTCACAGACAAACCACCTTGTGTTCCTATCAGGTCTCATTCTTCCTTGCTCCTCTTTACTTCCCTGCCCCATCTCCTCTTCTGAGCCTTTTCTGGACTCTTTGGCAAGCCAATGCCACCCAGGAAGGGACTGAAAATGATCCACATTTCTGCATGGTTTGTTTCTGCTGCTTTGGTCTGTTGTGTCAGCTCACAGATGTGCCTAACAAGCTCCAGAACCTTCACAGGGCAGCGAGAGACTGAGATGGAGTAAGAAGGAGGAAGGAACATGAGAATGCAACTCTCTCTTTTCTGGCAGAGATGAGCTGGTACAGCCATGGTCTTGGCCTGGCAGAGGGGATTGATTTGTTTGCTGAAGAAGACAATCACAGCTCTTCACATCAGAGGGCAACTGCAGAACAGTTAGAGGCTATTAAGAGCCCGAGAGGAATGAAACACTTGAACAAATGAATCCCTGAACAAAAGTTCCTCAAAATTTGTTTCCAGGCCAGTTATTGCAAAGCAGTTTGGAGTCTGGAATGAGCCCATTTTCTTGGCTTCCATCCAGCTCCCTATCTCTGCCAGTCGCTGGAAAGTACAGAGATATCTCCTGTCTGGGTTGATGAGAGGGAAACAGAACCAAGTGTCATCTGCATATTAATGATATTGCCACCGAACTGTATTCCAAAGAAGTCAGAGATAAACTTGAACCTTTGGGATCTGTCATCTGAGAGCAATCCAAAACTAGGAGCAGTCACACAGAGTGTATCTCTGGAATTTCTCCAAGGAAAATAACAAGACCCTATTAAAGCCTTTCCCTCAATTCTTCTGGGTACTAAGGACTTAATGGTATCAGTCTGTGATTAAGACTATCAGTGGCTTCTTGCTCACTTTGAGCTATTTTATCTCAGGATGGACTTTCAGGGGTGTATAGGTGTCAGCATCATGATGTAGTGTCTTACTCAACACTGAGCAAAGGGGTTTGATCTTCATTTTATACTACTCTTACCAGACAACTAAGAAAATGTTCTTCTGGACAACTTCAGGGTCAAGTTTTGGAATAATCCACTGCATCTTTGTAAGTGCTGCTAGTGAATGACTAAACCATTGGCCAGGCTCTGACTGGCATAATCCTGAGATTAAATTAACTGAGCAGTGTGTGGAAAATGACTGGATGTGAAAACATGACGATGTAAGAAATTTCCAGGCATCACTGATAATCATGCGAGAAGCAGACAGAAGTTACACTTAGCATTGGGTGGGCAAGAGAGAAGTGGCCAAAGTTCAAAGGAAACTCATCCTATCCTAAAATGTAGGACTTGGGCTTGTCTGAAAAAATAAGTCTACTACCACCAGAGATGTACTAGGGTGTCGGCACAGGGACCACCCACAGGAGATGCAGCAGACTGTCCAACAGATCTTTGATGGTACTGTATGCCTATGTTTAAGTAGCTGAATCACACTCCTGCATGGCTAAATGAGCTGGCTGAGTCCTGTCTTTTACACCAGATGCAAACCACTCCATTTTTGTTACTTCTATACATGAGGGGTCTGGACAGATTAGCCAAAGTAGGCAGTGTCATCTGGCCAGGCTCAAAACTCACAATAATGATAGAACATCTGTCATCTCATTGCTAGAGCTAATAAATATGCTAATAAAAATGAGGTAATATAATAATGAAGTGATGATATAACTTAGATGACTTCAGTTAGATGAGATAGGACTCAGGAGGCCATTCTCTACCCTAGTATTTCTTTCTGATGTTCTCCTAGCAGAACTTACCTTTTGAATCCTTACCTGACATCACTTAACTGAAAAAAATATAGTTTGCTCATGCTATCGTTACATTAAATGGGAAAAATTTCATCAACGTTAACTCATTTGAGCTAGTCATTGTGACAATGTTATTCATTGTAGTATGTTTTGTTCACTAACAGGTCACTGTGAGTGCCAGAACCACTCTGTATGCAACTGTAACTATTGGATACTACTAGAAAATAAAGACTTATTAAGAGAAATTCTGTCAAATGTGTAAGAGGGAAAGAAACTTCAGCTGCATGAAATTTGCGGCTAAAGCTAATTAATGTATAAACTAAATGTCACTATAAGTATCCACAGTTCTAGTTAACATCAATATGTCTCAGAAAACCAATGCATGGTTTGGTTTTGAAATACTTAGGTTTTTTAATTGACCTTTTGTTCCCATATAGTTTTATTATTTTCTTCTGTTAAATGAATTTATCTTCTCTACCAAAGCAACTTTTGAACTTGAGCTCATCACATAACACTCACCATTGTGTGCTGCTGTGTTAGGTAACATTGTGGGGACTCCAGACACAAGAATATTTACAGTAGTAATATTAACATGATGATTCAATAGCAGGTTGCACAGTACAGCATAAAATTGCAAACACAGTGGAGTATTCATATATAAATTTGGATGCCATATCCCTCTTTTCATTTCTGTATATAAATATGGGCTTCAGAAATGGAGTCAGTGAAATAACCATAGCAGTGTATGATCCTCAAATAATCTGAATTAATGAATGGGTTAATTGCAGCATGCTAGTGCTGATCCTGTAAGGGGAAGCATAAGTGCCTCTAAAAGATTGAAATTTAGGGTGACTATTTGTGCCAGGCTCTGATGAAGCCTTTTCTTTCTTGTACCTCTGCCATGACAAAATTCAGTCCAGAGTTTGGTAGATAATCTGTGGTTTAAGTCAGAACAACTTTTGCAAATAAACAAACCAATGAGACTAAGCATTGATTTCCCCTAAAATGCCATGCAGTCTGTCCTTTTCAAAAATCTGCATGTGGGTTACGCTGGCAGTAAAAACAACCATGACTAAGAAGCACATTATGCATTTCCCACATACTGTTTTACATATTGTAAAAAGAAATACTATTATTAAAATGCCAAAGATAACAGGTAAGGGGGAACACTGATTTTTAGTAACTTTGTGCACTTGCTTAAGTGCACTAAAATCTTAAATGTATTCATGTCATATACTGGGGAAAGAAGAAAATGTATAGAAATACACAATATATATTGTTTTCAGGTTTTGTAATAAAATTTGTTGGTTTTCCTGCTGAAATAAGACAAAATTCCTGATTTTCTCAGTTGCACTACTTATATAACCTCTGAGTCATGCGCTTTCACTTCATAGTGTACAAAATATTTTAAGCACCACCTTATACAATGATTATTTCCTACCAGGGCTTTTCCTTAAAAAATAGCAGTCAGCAGGTAGTGGAGAAGCAAATTCTAAAATAAAGGTCTTGTTCCTGCTTCTAGAGCTGCTCAGGGAGAAGGATCTGGATCTAACACAAGCCTCAGTCAGATGCCAGAGTGAAGCTTTGAGTTTGCTGGGACTTTCTCATTCCTTGTGCATACGTTTCCCCATTCCAGCTGGCAGGTGGGTACAATCCTCAGCTCAGCCCAGACTCCCTGCCTGTGCAGTGTTAAGGCACGCGGGGCCTTGCGGAGAGGTAGAGGGTGTTTCCTGGGAAATCAGATATCTGAAAAGATCCATTCCCAAGAACATGCACAGCCACAGGAGGGTCTCTTGCAGGACTGCATCCCCGCTGCCACCCTAAAGGGGCAATGGTGTTTTCAGACTGCCAGAGCTGGGGTACCCATCAGTGAGGACATCAGCATCCAATGCCAGCTCCTTCACAACCGTGTCAGTACAGGAAGATTAGAAAGCTTTAAGGCAAACTCAGAACTCAGCTTTTGAAGAAACGGGAAACAAAATAAACTACGGTGATGCAACTGAATGCAAAACCTTCTCTTTAGAAGGTTTAGCCAATGACTTTAGCCAATATGAATTTTACGTGTATTTGTATTG
>WAAG01019741.1:0-20647 GCA_013390105.1 Tichodroma muraria | reverse complement strand
AAGCTACAAGATAGAAAATAGTATGTTTTATCACAGGAGAGGCCAGCAACTAAAGGATGTGCAGACACACATCAGTGTCTAAAACTACTGTTGGTTGCAGAGAATGATCTGATAAAACATGGATATTAAAAATTCCCTCAGTCGCTGTCCTGCTGGGTAAAGGCATTTCAAAAACCTAATCACTGTACTTGTGATATGTCAGGACTTCTGGTACTGTTTCCCTGTACTATTCTGCTAATGCTTGGGAAAGGTGGCAAGAAAAAGCCACGGTGTCTTCAGCTATTCTGGACCAAATCCCGTAGCAATGAGAGCCTGTGCTGTTTCCCTCAGTGTGGCACTGAGCAGCTGCAGTGTTTCCAACAAGTAATATCCTACAGAAGGGAGGCAACAACTGAAAAAGTGTGCAGCCTATGCATGTGTTGTCCAGTTCAGTCACAGCTTGGATGTGGCAGTATTTCTGGTAGGAGCTGGGGCTTCTTTTATGGATCCTTTTCTATCAAACATCTGTGGGACAAGATTAATGTATTTAGCTGCTCTTAGATTTTTTTTTTTTTAAAGAAACAAATCCTTTCGATATGATTTCTGATAGAATCACATTGCCTAATTTCCCATGTTTGAAGTGACCTTTTCCTCTGCTTCTTTCCAAATGAAATTACTCTGAGTTCATTATTCATACAATCAAGGCATGGAGACCCAGTTGCAGAAAGTCGGGAAGTTACTTTGAAAATCTTTTGAAATCCTCAGACTTAGCTTATATATACCAGTATTTCATGATAGTGTCAGCAACTTTGTTCTAGCAGAGTAGTGTGGGCTAGCTTGGGAAGGCTGAGAAGCTAACTATTGTGGATGTGTATTTGTGACTAAGCTGGTAACTTTCCTTTGCTGTGGTTAGTTCCTGATTCAAGTTTCTGGAAGCTGCACAGACTAGATAATCAACAAACATGCAAACCCTCGGCCATAAAATATGCTGGCTTGCTGGTGTGTCCACAGGTTTTGAAGTGACCCCCTTTTTCTGCTGAACGTAATTCTAGAGCTCAATTACTTTGTATCTGTAAAGAAAATCCAAATAGTGATTTCAAATGATGAATTATTATAGCCTTCATCTAGATATAAATGTATTAATATTCTTTAGGTTTATTAGTATTCTCAGGGAGTAATATTCTTCAGATTGAAACAAATATATTCAAAGCTGCTTGTTTCATACAGTACACTGATTGGAAAAGGAAATATCACTGGTTTCAGGATTTAGCTGAGAAGTTTGGTTCACATGAACAGCCACAGTCTTTGCATGAAGAATAGGCAAGCTTGTCTTCTTTTAATTTGTTTTCATGTCTTAGGAAATACTTGGCATGTGACTCAAACTAGTGTGATGTTTCCAGTCTTCTAATAAGATAACATATGTCCATGTAGATATGTATGAAGTTTGTGTGAAGCTTTTCTTGGAGAGTTTTGATGCAAGAGTGCAAGAAATTCCTCCAGATTTTTGTTCAGCACTTCAAGAGAATGTATCTTTATTCACTTTTGCACTTGCTAAGTTAGGACTGTCTCACATGTGATTGTTTTTTTCACTTTCTAAGAAGTAAAAAAGCTAACTTAGATTATCCACAATGTGTGTGAGAGATGTAACCCTGAACTAGATGAAGAAGAGGCACCATTGCATGAACAGACACTTCAGAAGTCCACGACAGTGAATTTCCTGTCTAGCAGGTCTGAATCAAGTTTGGGGATATTTGACAATAAATAAAAGCATTTCATCTTAAATTCAGTATCAGCTTGATAGTTTTTACTTAGTTCTGCTACATTGTGGTGATTTTACCCTGGCTGGATGCCCACCAAAGCCACTCTATCACTGCCCTCTTCAAGGGGACAGGGGAGAGAAAATACAGGGGAGTGAAAGGTTCAGAAGCTGAGATAAGGACAGGAAGAGGTCATTCACCAATTACCATCACCTCCATGGGCTGCAGGGGCACTACTGCCTCACTATGGTTTGCAGTAGGGGCTGCAGGGGAACCTCTGCTCTGGCACCTGGAGCATCTCCTGCCTCTCTTGTTGCACCGATCTTGGTGTCTGCTGTTCCTCTCACATGTTCTCACTCACCTCTTCTCTGGCTGCAATTACTTCTGCAGAATAACTTTATTTTCTTCTTAAAAATGTTATCCCAGAGGTGCTATCCTCATCTCTGACTGGCTTGGCCTTGGCCAGTGGTGGGTCCATCTTAGAGCCAGCTGGCATCAGCTCTGTTGGACATGGGAAAATCTTACAGCAGCGTCACAGAGGTGCCCCCCACCCCTTCCATTACCAGAAACTTGCCCCACAAACCCAATGCATGCATACATCCAAGTGAAGGTAACAGGCTATTTGCAATTTGTAACAAAACCACAGAATTTATTTTTTTATTTGTTGCTTAACATGGTGGGACTACGATAACTGCCACTCTCCTTACTTCTAACATAAATAAAACCAGTAATATTATAATACAAAAAGAATTAAAACTGTTTTTGTGTGCCAAAGAAGTGACTGCTCATTTTTAATAAGCCATCTGTTTCATTTAGAAATTGGCTGTTTATAAATTTCCTTTAGTCAGCAAAATATTGGCTTCTTCCAGTAACATTGAGAAAACCCCACAGGATCCAACTAATAAACTGTATTCTCTTTTCACTGTGGAAAAAGAGAGAAACAACATAGATTTTGAAAGAAGTTACAGTGTAAGGCACAATATTTGTGGCCAGATGAAGCCATTGGGAATTGGAGGGAGGTGGGCAAGGGAAGGGCAGTACCTGTCCAGCCTCATGGACAAACCTCACCAGCACCATGCTGGTGGGAAGCATGGCTGGAAAAAGGAAAAGAGGAGGGAATCTAACTAGTTACAGGGTATCAATAGCTCACATAATGAGGTTTAAAACTATACAATATCCAGTACTGAAATTGCTGCAAAAGTTTCCTGCCATTTTGGAGGGCAAGGGAGACACAGCAGAAGATTGATTTCAGTGGTTAACAGCTGAGTTTCCATGACAGTTTTACTGTACAAAGGATACTGATGGTGTGTTTGGGAAGCTCCTGATTCATGAAGTTTGCAGCACAAATATGAGAGCATATACAAGAGAGGAATATGATGTAAAGGGCAGGACCACAAGGGCTGGGAAGCAAAGAAGGGCTGCAAGTATGCTCAGTTCTTATCAAAGAGAAGTTGAGAGATGGGCTTGAAGGAAGGGTGCTTAAGGCATAACAAAGATGGTACATGGTCCTTCACCAAGGCTCTTGATGAGGGTTTTACAGTCTTGCTGAGAAAGGCATAGCAAGATGGCTGCTAACTGAAGTTAGATAAAATGAATCCTAAAAGAAGATGTGTTTTTTTAGCAGGGAGAAAATGAATAATTTATCAAGGAATGTGGTAAATTTGGCATGTCTTGATGTGTTTATGGCAAAAGTAAAGTACATCTTTTAGGAGACTATTTAATCAAGCACTCAAAAGAAGTTATACAACTTGCTTGTGCAATGGGTTTTGCTGTGTGGTTGTGATTATTTTTCTTTGGTTTTGGAACCAATGAATATGTGAAGTTCCCCATTTATTTTCTTTCACAGAAAGAGAATAAAAATCCCTGCATTGTCCCAGCATATTCATTGCTACTGCTGTTCTGCATTAAGAAATGCCTATAACAAAATCTCATTATTTAGAGTTTCTGACAGTTGCCTGCAGTGGTCAGACTTTATTCACTTTTAGTATGGATTTGCCTGAAAAATATTTAGTCTGGGACTGGTTGGGAGTGGCAATTATTTTCTCTTGAAAGTTAATATCATTCTTTATGGTTGTTCTGTGCATGCTTTCCACACGCTCAGGGTCTGCTATTTCCAGGGCAGAGAGGGTGTCCTCACGCCTCAAGTCCTGTGCTGAGCATCCCCTCCTGTGGGAGCCCCTGAATGCACCTCACGTGTTGCCCTGGTGCTCTGCTTCACCTGTGTTCTCCTACTGTTTGTAGCACAAAGGGTGCTGGGTATGGGCCACTCCACACACTACCCTTGCAGGGTCACAGGGCTGCACTGACCTGCAGGGCATGGCCACTCAGCCACTGAGGTACTTGAGGCCAAATGAAGGAACAGGACAAAGCAAAATAAGTGAAGTCCTTCCAACTTTGCAGTATAGGAGAGCAAATGAAATTATATTTGTCTGTTCTGGCCACAATGAAGTGACAAGATGTTCATAACACTTTAAAAGGTGCAGTGGTCGCGTAACAGAATATTTAATTCCAGTCTTCCTATAAAACTACCTAAGATGCAGCAAAGCTTATGGAAAGTAGATTAATCTGTTAACTTTTATAGGTTTTGGAAGTAATTTCAATAAATTCCTCTTGGTTTCTTTTTTATACTAGAATTTTCCCTAAAGAAATTGGTATTTTATTATGATGTTTGTCTTGGACTTTCAGAAATTGCAGTTTTAATGTACCCAATTACTTTTGTTATTAAAAAAGTCAGAAAGCAACCTGACTAAGATGTTAGAAATTTTGACTGTACTATCTAAACAATTCCACTTGGTTAACAGAAATATTTGGATTCAAATTTTACTGGCAGCCAATAGACTTGTAATTGGGTTAAAAATAAGAAATGAATTAGTTAAAAAAAAAAAAAAGAACTAAATCACTTACTCATGTCTCTGTACATTTTGTGCCATAATATAGTCTAACTTGAAGGTTTTTTTCCTTTTATTTTTTGAGATGTTTTGATAAAACTCATGGTAGGTGACAACCTTGTTCTGCAGTGGGGAAAGTGGGAAATCAAGTTCAAAATTCCCTTACTGCAATACTTCTTTGGAAAGAAAGAATGCAGTACCGAAAGTACGATTTTGAATTCTACCTTAATTTAGAGGTGTGCTGTTACAGATACATTAATTTAAATACTTTCCACAATGCAGTTGATTTCTTTCTTGAATATGAATCTTAATAACTCATGCCTGCTAATGTAGTCCATTAAATGAGATACACAATGTGGCCAGTTTAATGTTCTCCTAGGAACTGGATGGAATTTTGGCCTCATAGAAGTCAGTGGGAGTTGTGCCACTGGCTGCAGCAAGTCCAGTCTTTTCACAGCAGTTTTGAATATGCGTGTCTAGTGTGCTTGATTTTCAGCCTTCATGTTTGGTTTTGCACTTACACTGGAAAAGAACATTTTTAATCCTATCAGGAAGGAAGCCAATGCATGTTCTTAAACCTTTGGTATTATTTCCTTTGGAAGAACTAGACAGAGAATAATACGTATTTTTTCTTTATCTGATGGCAATATGCTGTACTGAAATGAAAATAATTTCAACCTGAATTCAATTTTATATTTTCACACGTATGTGTTTGTTACTGTGTGTATCCTACTGGCGTTATTTCCTATTGACTTAAGATACAGTTAAATATGGGTGACAGGCACAATAGGACTTTCTTTGTAAACTTTTGCCCATTAGGAATTAAAGGCTGGTAAAAAAAATCTTTCCCTTCTTCAGTTCCTTTCTGGTATCTGGAAAGTCACAGCAGATGGCCCCAGTTCTCTCATTTGCACTATTCTGACTTCACTGATTTAGGTTGTAGTAATCCTGATTATCCAGCTATGAAAGTGGGATCAGGACCAGCATTTTGGCAACTGGCTCTGACTATAAAAATAAGAACTCAGTACAAAGGAACATTGTGGCTCTAATAAAACCTGTGGGATTTTTGCTGTTTACTTCACTGCAGTCTGGATGTCACCAAAACGTTGTGTTCTGTAGTTGCCTCCGTTCATATTCTGGTAATGAATGACGGATGATATATCCCAGTGAAACAAAAAATGAAAAAAGACATCACTTGCCAGTTATGGGGAAACCTGATGTAATTACTGTTTGCAACCTTTGCAAAAGTGGGTTTTGTTTGTGTGATTTTTCACTTCTGTGAGGAGGGAGCAGTGAAATCTATGCCCAACGTACCATAGACAAAGACCTGATCTGACAAAATAGAAGAGCAGATTTAATTTCCATTTTGTGTGAGAGAAATTTAGCGTCTCTGTTAAGCTGTAATATGGCATTGTGCTGAAATTTATAAATGCGTAACTTTCCTGAACTGCTAATTTAGTTATACAGAATTTGCTAGGTTTCCATAAAATTGCTGTAGAAGCTTTGTGGCAACAGAATTCTACAAAAATGCAATTTGCAAGTTTGTCACTTTTTCAGCTATATTTTCCATCCCTCTCATCTCTGTGTTATGGAGAAATACTGACTTTGTGGAATCACTGCAGAAAGTTATAAATGATGTATGAAATGAGAAATCCCTGCTCAGAGCACAGAACTTAATCTATGCTATTTGCTGTGAAAGTCAGCTCAGCTGCAAGCAGAAAAGCCCACCAAATCCAGAAGCTACAGACTAAGAAAACTAAAGCGCACTCTAAGTATTTTTTTTTTTCACTTTGTACCTGGGATAAACCAGGCCATGGTACTGCAAGCTGCAGAAAGTCATGGGGAGGGCAGGAATTCACAGCTTGGGTGTGCTGAGGTGTCCTGTGCAGGCTGTGAGTTGAGGAGACTGCCCTTAGCTGAGAGAGTAGCTTCTGTGCTTACACTTAAATGGGAAGGGGGGATACAGGGATAGCTGCAGAAGAGGGAGCGGGATTAATCCCCCCGACACTGCATGGCCACCAATGAAACAATACTATAAAATGCCCCATTGTTTTTTTAGGATTTTTCAAGTTGAAGTGTCTTTGTGCGTGTAGTGGTTACAGCTCTTGTATGGGATCACTTGTCAGCATGACACAGTTTATGTAACCTTGTGGGATGGACAGAATCCACAGCTACTGCTGTCATCCTGCAGGATCCAGCCCGTTGGAGAAGTAGGTGCTGCAAGAGCAAAAAGTAATCCTGAAAGGATGCAGTGATTTCCCTCTTCTCACCCATAGATTTTTTCAGGCTCCTGCCAAAAATCTACAATTCTGTGCTCGAGTTAGGGAGACTGCTGCTAGTTGGTTGTGTCTTTTTGTAAAGAAGGTATTTTTTGCAATTGTCTAAAACTCTGTTTTGCATGAAAGTTGCTTCGGCAGAAAGATACATTAGCCTGCCTATGAACAGGAACAATCGACCATTGTGTGGTAGAAGCAGCTTGCAAATAACTTCAGTGGTTCCTAAGAAACAAACATCTCTGGTAGCAGCAAGTCTTGGCTTATCACACTATTTTTTTGCCCTTGTTCTCTCTACTTTACTGTGAACATCTTGTCCACTGTGGATATCTGTTGAGAAGGATGCTGAGGGAAACATCAAATTCTGTAATCCCAGAGTCCAACCTGGGCAGGAGGAGAGAGCAGCAGGTCACAGGCTGAAGTGGTCAGATTCTAACCTTGGCTTTGGTAAGAAACTCTTTTGGAGTCTGTTGCTGCTGATGTCCTCATTAGCTTACTGCAGGGCTCTCTGTGGCTGCAGACTCCTTCAGTAGCTGCTGTGCATCCCAGAGCAGCCTCGAGTTCTGAAGGATCAAGTGTTTAAATGTGCGCAGAGGGTCAACTTGGAAAGACCAGGATTTATTTACAGGACAGTTGGCCTGCAGTCTAGCACACAGAGCTACTGCTTATATCCTAGGTAAAATAGATGACTTGGCACTTGGCAAGTGCTAGAGAAATTGATAAAAAGGTGTTTCTTGGCTCATCCATCTCTTGCAAGGTGCAGAGGAACTGTGGCAGCTATATAAAGAGTTTGGGGAAAAATAGAGACACATGAGTAATGGAGTAGTAAAACCCAGTTCAGCTCCTTGGCACTTGCAAACTCACAGCCAAGCCCTGCGGCCTTAACTCGGGGAAAAGAATTATCTGGAGAAATCAAAGGGAGTTTTAACTTAGAAAGCCACTCTACTGCTTGCTTGTTTTAAGGGTAGGTGCTCAGCAGCAAAGGTCCCTTTCTCTGGCTATGCAGGCTATGGTGAGGGACAAGTATCTCCTCTTAGTATCATAAGTGATGCAAAATTAATCAGAAGCACAATTCTAACAGCTAGAAAATTTTCCCATATTATTAAGAACAGCTTCTAAAATCCTAAAGAAAACTATAATCAACTGCTAAAGCACATCTTGGGGAACTAAAGGGGTTTATAAATAATCATTAGAATAAACTGCTCCCTGCCGTGAAGCACATCTCTTATTATGTCTGCTATGTCCCTTTCGGCTTTCTCACTGCATCATCAAGCATGGATTATGGTCAAATAAATTTAGGATGAGTGAACACAAGAGTCTTGACTAAGTTTCTAAAAATGCGAAGGACACAATCTTGTGAGTGAAAAAGTGCAGTGTATTCAATTGCACTAAAATACTCAAATTTCAACTGGTTCATTAGACCCTTTCACAAGAAAAACTTATTGACAACATCACTATGCCAATAAATTCACATATGTTTAGAATAATGCATGTAATTATGCCAATATAATGAGGAATAATTATGGTGGAAGTGAATATGCCCCCTCCTGTTTTTAAAGTACTTTACTCTTTATATATTTTTCATGTTTGAAATGATATCAGTTGTATAAGGAGATACTCCAGATTTGAGCAAGCAAGCATTATGTTACATAATATTCTCATGTTTATTGACATTTCTCTTAAAAAATGTTAAGACTTCTAAACCAGTTTTTTATTGTGTGTGTGTTAGTTTCCAGTATGATGTGGTCTGTGCCTCCCTTACAACCATGACATTAATGCCAATTCTAACTTTTAGCTTAAGTAGATCTTCCTGATGCTTATCCTTAGGACCTGTGTTTCCAGAAACCAGCTAGCTCCCAGTCACTGGCTTGCTAAGGCCAGGCTTGTTCACCTCCTACTTGAAAAGAGACTCTGCTCCCCAGATGTGATGGAGCTGTGGAGGGATGCCTATGGGAAGTGCCTTCAGCAGCACCAGAACTGAAGGAGGCAGGGCTATAGGTCCATCTTAGTCTGCACTGAAGGAGGATAACAAACTGACAGCCATGTGGAGAGAATGCTGACCAAACCTGAGAACTTAAACTTGATCAGAAAACATAAATTAGGTGCAAGGAGAGCTGGTGGGAGCTTCCACAAACCTAGGCAGAGAGAAATAAAGCTTTAGAAGGGAAAATAATTGGACGCGAGTAGGGAAAGGTGTCTGCTGCAAGCAGAAGAAAAGCTGTTTCAGCATCTACTGTAAAGAAGAGTGCAGCTTCCCCACAGAACAAGCCTCCAGACAGCTCCCTGGGCTCCCTTGGCATGGGCAGAGGGACACTTCTCTGTGGCAGCATGCTCTCCATGCAGAGATGGAATTGCAGGCTCCCCAGTTGCTGCTTCCAGCCTGTCTCTGTTCTCTGGCACTGTGCTGAATGCAGTCTCTGCTCTGTGCTGCTTTTCAGCCTCACTTCTGAGTTTTATCTTCCAGACTTTTGCTGACCTCCTACGTATTCCGTGTTATCCTCTGTTTTCTCAGCTGATGTTATTATTGATGTACCAGGGTTTTTTGAGAATAGAGTCTGTATGTTTTTTTATAGCCCTGCACACCAATCTTGCATTTTGTAATGGGTACCGCAGTGAGCAGTTGTTAACTGTGAATGCTGTTTGTTGGCTGTTCAGCAAGTTACAGCAGTTTTTTCTGCAGTTTCTAGTAGCCAGAGTGGTTAAGATGCATAACTTAAAACTGTTCCAACCAATAGACGAAGACCAATAATGTTTCCAATGTTTGTATGGACCTTTAATTTGTTTTGTTTTAGATTAGCAAAATCTGCTTTATCATTTTGATGTTAGAAAGGGAACTGATTGCAATAAAAGCAGAACAAGAATTATAGCATGTTCTTATAAATAAAGGCACACTGCTCTGCCAAATTATGTAAGATACGGCATGTCCCATTGTTCTGTTCCTCTCATGATCTGTGGTGCCATATGGACTCAAAAAAATAGGACTATTATACAGATTTCTGCAGCATAATTGGCATTGACACTTGTATTGATTGAATAAATGAAATAACATACACAGTTCTGACAATTTTTTCAGATTTCTAAGATTACAGCCGTGAAGATTCTATGTCAGCAAAAAAAGTCTTTAGGAATCTAAAATGAAGCCACAGCCAGATCATTAATATACATATGTTTGAAATTACAGCCCTAACAATTGAGTTCTCCGCACTGAATGCTATAATATATATTGTCGTGAGCTATATGCCCTCAGATCATTTCTGTGAATTACAAGAAAATTATGGAGTGGAGAACATTTTATTATTGTGCTTTTCATCCAGGGATACAGCTTTTCACTGATGAAAATTGAAAACACTGAAAATTAAAATGTAAATGCATTTATCAAAAGAAGAGGAAAAAATTGAATCCTGAACTTTAACTGCTTTTGCATTTTACTTCTTCAAAAAGCAATTTTGATATTTACATCTCAAAAGCACAAGTAGTCAGACTCTGTAATATCTGTTTGGATTCTTACTAATAAGCGACTGGCTGTTGCTGGGGGTCTGAAGATTTATTTAAGTAAAACAGCATGGAAAGCTGTGTGGGTGTTTATTTGTGTATGTGCATATTCTGAGAGACAAACAAAATAATTATACATTTATTTAGTTTTTCTCTCCTTTCTGTTAAACACATTATTTTTGTGTTTTTACAGGTCAGTGCCACATTACAAAGGATGTGAGTTACCCATGTCTTTGTACAGAAAAAAAGAAGACTGACAGCGATGAACACTAGAAGCTCTTTACATGAAATTTAGCACTTAATAGACAGGAAAAAATGCATAATTTAAGAATTATTTAAGATGAATTTTTTTTTCTTTTAGTTTCTAAAAATATGTATTGTAATTTTGGTTGGCATCCTGACCTAATGGAAGATATGTTAACAGCCCCTAAGAAAAAGCTCATCCATATGCTGAAGAAGACTGTGGGCTCAGCTTCCTGCAGAGAAGAGTGCTGGATGAAGCATGGAAGCAGGCAGGCTGTGCAGCAAACTGAGACATTCTGTGCCTCTGGTGCTGCCATGTAATGTAAGAAAAAAAGAAGTTCATTGTATTATCTGAATGGAGATTGTGCCTGTTTTTGCAGTCCTTACTGTACACACAGTCAGAAGAGTTGACTCCCTGTTGCTAAAATCCATCCAAATCCTCTACAAGTGACACAGGTAATGAGTAGGTAAATCCTTTGTATAGCATTTTCACTGCTTTTGTAATTCCCTTCTCTTTCTTTTTCTTAACTTTGGAAGCATATTTTTTTCTGGTGGACATTTTTTGAACTCCTCCATGCTGGGTAACAGTGCTGGATTCCTTAGATTTAAGTGACAAACCTGACAGACTTAAGAACCTGATGCCAAAACTCTCACCCATGTGGAAATACAGAAGAGGCACCAGAGGAGAAAATGAGCGCCTTTCTTCCTTCCCTGCCTTACAGTAGATGGTTTTGAATCTTTGGTTTGACCATGTCTGTCTCTTTTATTATTATTTCCCGTTGTATTTGGAAGACTTTTTAATTAACTTTCAAATTCTAAGGTGCTAAGTAAGCTAAGAAACACACACAGTATTATACATGAAGTAAGCTAAGAAACACACACAGTATTATACATGGAACAATATCTATCACAGAATAATTGCCACCAAGCAAAAGTTATTGCCTTTTAGGATCTCAGATACTTAAACAGTTGAGAATTTTCTACATTCAAATTTCAAAGAAAAAAAAACTTGTCAAGCAAAGAGATTGAAAAATTGTATCTATTTTTGCTAAATATGTTCATAGCATTGTTTAGAATGAAAGAAAATCTGGTTTCATTATTTAAGAAACATTACTCAAAATTTTTGGTTGATGTTTTTGGTAGATAAACTTTGTTTTTTTGTTCTATTTAGGTGTCTGATACTTCTTTTTCCTTTGAAAGGAAAATTACTTCATTGTTTCAGATGTGTCAGACAGTGGAATATCTTAGGCTGTCAAAACATACTACAACAGTCCTGATCAGAAACATTTTGCTTTAGCATGTAAACCATTATTTCTATAAAATCATTCATATTCTTAGGATTTAACAGGCATATTTGGTGAATTTATTTACATCTTTCCAATGTTTTATTCATTTCTTGTTTCAGTTTTATCTTTGTTACTTCTGTTCCCCTGTCTTTCTTGAATTTATGATTAATGTTTCTTTAGGCAACAAAATAATACATTCCATATCAGGAACTATGCAAAGACATAACTTTTTTTGAGGAATAAAATGATTCAATAAAATATCAGTATTCATAACAAGTCTTCTTTCTATGCAAGAGATGTTGTAGGCAAAAGTTATGCTTAGACCAAAATAAAAATCATCCAAAGAGTAGAGGAAAATGAAACAAGCAATAAATGTTTGTGGAAAATTCCAGTCACTACCTGGATCTGGATACTATTGGCAAAGAGGACAAAAGAACTAATGGCATGGATTTAATGGATCAAGTTTCTCTTCTGCAGTTCATCTCTTCATTAATGGCCCATGAAAAGTGAAGACCAAGATATTTGGACCAAAGAGCTGCCAGAGACTAAACCAACCATTACCTCTTGAAAGATTGCATCATTGATGCTTTAAATTAAAACTTTATTGCCATTGTAAAATGTCTGTGAGTTACCCAGAGAAAATAAAATATATGGTTTTCAGAGAGTGGTCATTATTTTTCAGCTAAGTAAGAAATGTCCTTTCCCCTTGGGAGCAGTGTGAAATGAATCCCTCTGTAGGTCTTCCTCAGCTAGACTCTTGGCTAAAGACAATTCTACCTTTTCCATGCACATGTGGTTCTTTGTTCCTTTTGAAAAAGGTGAATCAAGGTTTGGGTCACATCTGCAGGCCCTATTTTAACAGTAAAATAAAAAGAACCATATTTTTTTATTGGAAGAAAATAATTTTCCAACCGCTAAGACAGAGATTGGGTTGTTTAGCCTGGAGAAATGAAGACTCAGGAGGGACCTTACTGCTCTCCACCACTACCTGAAAGAATATTATAGACAGGCTGGGGTTGGTCTTTTGTCCCATGTAACAAGAAATAGAACAAGAGGAAATGTCCTTGAGTTGTGTCAGGTTTAGATTGGATATTAGAAAACAGTTCTTCACTTAAAGGGTGGTCAAGCACTGAAATGGGCTGCCCGGGGCTGTGATGGAATCACCATCCCTAGAAGTGTTCAAAACCTGTAGGTACATAGTGTTTGGGGACATGGGTAAGTGATGGACTTGGCAGATGGACTTGATGATCTCAAAGGTCTTTTACAGCCTCAACAATTCTGTGATTCTGTGGTTTACTAGTGAACATAGCAGTATTAAGTTAATGGTTGGACCTGACGATCTTAAAGGCCTTTTCCAGCCTAAACAAATCTGATTCTCTAGCTCTGTGGTACAACCTTCTCCTGCATCTATCATGGGGTGCCATGGGAGAAAACACCACTGCCTCAGGCTGATCTGTACCTAGTCTTACATATGAAAGGCAAATACTTAGAGACCTAAATACCAGCATGGCTCACAGGGGTTTGAGTCAGCAGTTTTTGGGCTACAATTCCCTAACAGGACTGTTAGTGGCTCAGTGACCACGGAGGGAGGGCCCAGGTAGGTGCCTGTGGAGTGTGGCTGTTCAAGAACCAAGTATTTTTTTGTGTGAAAGAGAAAGTAATGTTTTAATGAAGATACAGAGGTTTGGAGCTCCATACTGTGACTCAAGAGCATTCAGGCCTAGCTTCAAAATAGTAGTGTGCGAGGGAAATACATTAATAATTACTGGATGCAGTGGCACAGCCTAACTCCAAAAAACTACTTTATGCTGGACAAAATCGCTCTCACAGGCACTCAATCACAAGACTTCCTGTTTCTGAATAACAGAAATATTTGTCTGAGAAATTTGGTCACTGATAGTATCCCAGCAGCTTGAGAAACAGCCACTTCTCTGTGAATAGTGGGGAATGTAGCATTTGTAGCTCTTCTGTTCAGGAATGAATGGGACTGCTTTTGAGGACGCTGTGTAAGGATCTCCGGTAAAAAAAAAGACGTGGGTGCCTAAAATCAGCAAAACTGAAGTGCATATACTACGAATGGTGAAGTTGAAATAGTTTTCTTGGCTTTCACTTATATACAGAGGAATCTAAATCCCACAGCTGCCTGATATTATATGGTAGTGTTCATTTTTTAAATTTATTTATCTATTTATCTATTTATTTATTTATTTATTAGTTGACAGTAAAAGTTGGATCACTTTTGAAGACTCTTAGAAACTCCACCTCACCTTCTTGCCCAGAGAGGTTCGATCCCCAATTTCTCACCCTTCCCCCATAATAAAGGCCCAACAGTTATGATGCTGGTACAGGAGCTGGAGTGGGGTGTGAGGGGGCAGAAAGTATCTGTTGTTTCTCTAACTGAAGCTGTTCCACTGCAGAAAAACCTTCACAAGTAAAGAGATCTATCAGGCGCCAAGAAATATGTATGACAGTATCATCTAGCAGTTTGTACAGCCACTTGGCAAAAAGAAATCTACATAGCACCCCTTCACCAGGCTCTTTCTGCATGACTTTACATGAAAAAAGTCCCTGGAAAGTATATGAAAAATCTGACCCTATGATCTTTATTTCCACTTTTCATTTAAACGGATTGTACATAAGTGCTTTGCATAGGAGGAACCCTTGTCAGAAGTGTGAAGCTTTTCCTGATGAATGGAAAGATGAAAACACGTTCAATAAGCTGCTGTATGTGCCTCATAAGCTAAGCTCCAAGTTGAACTTTGATCCCACAAAACAATGAGCTGCTTTTAAAATATGTCTTAATTACAAAGTATGGAATCAGAATCAGTTGTTGGTGGCAATAACTTCTGTACATCCCCGCTATTACTTACAGAGAAAGAAAGCGCAGGCAGCCTGAGAGACTCCCTGGCAGTCTATGCACAGCACAATCCTTTCAGAAAAAACTCAAAAGTTAATAATGTTCCTTCTTCCCATCTCTGTCTTGTTCTGTGTCCAGCTGAGGCCTGACTGCTTATACAGCTGAGAAATTCAGGTCTCAGTGCCTTGCTGATTTTGTGCAAAGATGTTTTTCAAGCTCTGCTTCATTTCCTAGATTTGAGCCTTCCGTGCTTTACTGACATGCATTTACGGGCAGACAATTCCCAATATCGAGCAGCAGCATTGCAGTGCTTTTTGTGAGGTCAGGAAATGAATCTGAAACTTAACCAACCACTGTTTATCTCATAATATGCATCTTCAGAGCGCCAAGAGCAACCAACACAGTGCCGCTGTTGTTCTAATTCGCAGCTGCTGGCAGGGGATTGCTGTTTGGAGCAGAAGCCCTGTGGATGGGCTGTAGCCCGAGCTGCACTGCCTGGTGATGCGGCCACCAGAGCCCAGGCTAGCTCGTTGTACACCAGCACCAGGAGTGAGGAACAGCCTTGGAGTACAGTTTCCAAAGGCTGAACCTTCCACTGTCAGGGAAAGGGCAAAAGAGTAGGAAGATGCACTTCAAATGAGGTTCTGGAAAAACAAGCTTACTGCTGATCACCAGTGCTCACAGGGTTAAATACAGACGAAAACTGACTGCTGAGTGAGTACAAACAACTAACCAATGGGAAATCCTCAGGGGAGGAGTGAGGGGATCTGACCACATTCTCAGGGCCAATAAGGATAGGCTGGAGGAGAGAGCAGGTCACATGGGCCAATGGGGCTTCGAGGATTAAGGGAATTCCAAAGGGGTGGTACAGGTAGGGATTGGGCCAATGTGGAATTGACAAGGAAGGTTCAGGAAAAGGGGCAGGGTTACAATTGCAGACAGGAAAGGTCTTGGGGCAAAGGGCGGGGAATACAGTGAAGGACAGCTCAGGGATGGATACAATTTAGAAATAAACCAGTTAAGGGAAAACAGAGGAACCCTGGAATGAACCGTTAACATTAAACTATTAACAATGAACTATTGGAATAAATGCACGTTGCAACGGCCTGGCACTGCCCCGTGCCTGCAGGGGCCACGGACCCGCTGGCTGCGGCTCCCAGCATGGCCTCCGTGAGCACAGCATCCTTTATGCCTGGCTAACAGAGTCACTTAAAGGAGCATTCACCCAGAGACTGGCATTCCCACCCCCCCACCCCCCTGCACATTCTGTCAGACGGATGAATATCATGGCAGCCAAGGACAGATGAAGGTTTGAAATATTACAAGCAGAAGCCTTTCACTAAGATAATATAAAGTCGATTTTTGCAAGCATATCTCTGAGGAGGAAATAGGCTGGAGATTATAACGAATTTTTTCTGGCTGCAAAATTTTGTTAAGATGCAAGCAAAAAAAACACAAACCATCCACTAAACCTATCAAACTTAGCTCAGTACTGAAACTCCAGTGTTTCTTAAGACTATACTTCTTGAAATTGCCACATCATTCAATTTTAAGTGATTTGCATACCAAATGCAAAAAAAAATGATTAACTGGAAACTTCCCCCCTACACCCCTCTGAGACATATGGTGAGACAGCAACAGAAATGATGGATGTAGTGGGTGATTGCTTGCTGAACCAGTGTGTGAGAAACTGTGCTAGGAATAATTCATGTCAGGACATGGTCTTAACTAAAAGACGTATTAAAAACAACATCTTGACAGGTTTAATATCTTACATGATACACATAATCCATGACTTCTAAGGCATGTGATTATCTCTAAACGTAATAATTCAGTAGAACTTCAATTTTATGAAAAGATTTCAAGAAATGCTTGATCTAATATTAAATCAACCTTTCACAAAATAGAGGAAACTTGAAATCATTCTGAGGTATAGTATGGCCTCATCTTTATCTAATGCTGCTTCAAATCGGTAGTGATTCCCCCGAGAAAGCAGAGTAACAATGGAATGGAATAGGTGAAAGTGACCCAATAAACAGGATAATGAAGCATTTTGGATGAAAATGCATTTCATATGAACAAAGGATTTAATGCTTTGCCATGATAAGAACCCACTGATACCTTTGCTAATACAGCAGATCTATTTCACATATATTTCTGTCACTTGTATTTTACTAAAGAGTAAACTTTACAATACTTGAAGTGACAAAAGATTACATTGAATGTTTAACAATTATGAAAATGAGATGATGCTAACAAGTAGAACTGGCATTGCTTACTGCTGTGATTAATTCATGGTTGTTGTGGCAGTCATAAGATCAGTAACAGTGGCTTCTAAACTGGCCACTTGGTTGTACCCCACCATGAACCGAAATCCTGGGTGAGGGGACAGAGGACTGAGCTGGGACATATGGACTGCTCCTCACCTAGTGTGGGATCCTGGGTGTGCCAGTTTTCCCATGTCATCTCTTGTTTGTCTCACAAGTTGACAAAGCTGTTCTTGACTAAAGGAATTTTAAAGGATTTTGCATAGTCATTGGCCAATGAAATCAGCTAATAATAAGTAAAGGCTACAAAATGTCTTCTATTCTATTGTGGTTTTCATCAAAGGACAGGATTCTCGAGAATTGAAATAGAGTTGGGATCGGCATGCATAAGGGCCAAGCAATTAATCTGTGTTTCATACAGGAGATGTTCAGGTATCTCTGAGGTTACGTACAAAGAAGATTGTCCTCTTTCACTCTCATCTCTCGTTTTTTTGTGCATCTGCTTGTTTTTTGAAATTAAATTGGATCAAACTTAACAAAAGTTAGAGCAAAAAAAAAATCTTATGCCCCCTGTAGTGACATGGAATTTAACAGATGCTGACCAGATGGAAAAAGCCTTTTTTTTTTCAAATGATCTAGTATTGTCAGTTGAAAAGTATGCAGTTTTGTAGATTTATAATTTTGCCCTCTGAAAAAGCTCACTAGTTCTAACCAGTGATATTTTTATCTTTCCATAAATTAGGCAAAGCCTGAGATTTACCTCACAATAAAAGTATAACATAGATTCCTGCAAACTAAGAAAGTCATCACATAAGCCCTGCAGTAATATTCAAAATGCCCAGTCCTCTTGTATTACTATTGCTTATCAGTGTATAAGTCTTGAAATAATAGAATCTGGATCATAAAATGGCATATAAAATTATTTCTTGTCTTTAATATGACTTTCTATGTGGCAAGTAAAGTCCCAGCTCCCTATGTCTTATATGTGAAAGGGCGATTTTTTTCTGCCAATGGCCATTTTGTCAGCAACTTCTTACTAATTCCCATAATCCTTTTCTTTGACGCCTTCTGACATCTCATAACTTAAGGATTGTACATTTCTATGCACATGCAGTTAGACATAACAACAGAAGGAAACACAGTTTTGGTGGCTCTGACAAAGACATTTCGATGGCCAATAGCCCTAGCTTTTGAAAAGTCTGACTTATCTGTGAATCTACCTTTAAACTTAACTGATTGGTGGAAAAATATGCAAGACTCTCAAAGAGTAGTAGCAAGGAATAATGGAAAAGCAACAAGCAACTCAGAGAAATAAATAAACCAGTATTTGAAGTTAAATAGTATCAGAATATGTATAGATTTCTGAAGAAATCCAGTTTTATTGAGTACTATCCAGCTTGCTTACTGTTATATGACAGAATAGTTAAATATTCGGTATTAAAAACTTTGCTAAAATGACCTCTTTGCAGTCATGCAAGAGATGAACATTATTTCCATCCCATTCTCAGAGGGAATTTAGACATTCAGCAATTAAATTTTGGAATATGCCTTTGTAAGGAAGTATCAATATATTGTAACATTTGAGATGCTAATTCAGCCAAACTACCTTTTTGATGTTTCTCTTGAAACTTAGGCACAAGAATCCTGGTGTTCTATGGGAGTCCAGTGCCTGAGAAAAAGAGACAGAGTTCTTGGTTCTCAACTGGTAGGTGTGTGGGACATTGCCTTGGCTTCTTTCAAGTCTACAGAATAAATCACTTTACATTGCCAAAGTGTCTGACCCTAATTAACCACAGAGCAACCTGGGGAGATAATTAGGCTGTGGGCAGAGACAAGCACAGAAAAAGACAAAAGAACCGTGGATAGTAATGAAGAAAATGTTTGTTATTTGAACCACTGGGAGAGGGAACCTGAGTGAGAAATACACTTTGGTTTATGGGTTGGGACAATATGTAAAACAAGGATTAGACAAAAGTTTGCTTCAGTTCTGAATTTCACCTTTAAAATTATTCAGGTCACTACTTCTTCCATATGACTGAGAAACTGAGGAGTATCTGGGTCAGTAACTTTTCTATTCAAATGTGCAAATTTTGATAAACTTTATTTTATTTTATTTTTATTTTATTGTTTGTTTCTCCTGAACTGTGCAAAATAACATGCAGGATGAGATAATTAGATCCCACCAGTGAATTTTAATTCTTTTTGAGTTACCTTGCCAAGCACATGAGCAAATGATAGCACTTCTTATAAATCAAAGGCTAATAACCCAAAATAAAAAAGGAGAGTCAATCCTCTCAGCTGGAGCAGTGACATTGATACCTTTTTGTTTGGGACCTTAATAAGCTGAGATGGCCCATTCTTTCAGACACAGTTCTTTGTGTGTCAGACAGATTCAACATATCAATGAATTCATAGGTGAGCTGAATCCAAGCTCAAATAAAAAGGGAAATAAAAGTTCAGACAGCAACATCTAAGCAGTAAGAGTGTACCTTCCTATTTTGTTTCTGTTTCATGTAGGCTTAGAAAAAGGAACAAACAGAAAGAGGTGAAGAAATAACAAAAAATGGTAGAAGAGTAATGTTTAATGCACTCAGCAATAGCTTGTAGACAGATGATTTCTGAGTGCAGTGGATGTATTTCTCCAAAATTAGAAAGGAATAAAGCCAACCCATTGGTTTGGTCCCACAGGATGGGATACAAAGCTGAGGTACATCAATAAAAATTGAATTAGATTTACAACTCTGGCCTATTACCTAATTATAGCATACTTGGAGATATATGGTAATTTATCAATAAAGAGAGACCTATTGAACATGTTAGTCATAGGTTTCACACTGAAGACTATTTTCATTAATCAAGCAGATAGATAGTTACCCTTACCACTTTACTTTTAAAGGAAGTGGACTTGAGTTTTTGCTGTAGAGCTGCTTCTGTCTCAGTGCCCGGCCAGAATATACATGAGTAAAGAAAAAAAACATTCTTTGTTTATATGCAGACCACGTTTGCAACTTGTGTTAGTCTAGTGGCTCCAGTGAGTTTACAGCAGGCTGGAAGTTGGCTCTGCATGTTGCATTCTGTTTCACCTATTTGTAATGTGAGCAACACCAATCCTACATATAAAAAAACATTTTTTAAGTTGCAAATAAATCCACCAGTTTCTTAGGGAAGGAGAAGTTAAAGGTCGCTCAGGCATCTTTGCTTCTATCCCTTTGTGTGTGCTTTATGATATAGTCTGCAATTATGTGACTAAATTACCANATCTTTGCTTCTATCCCTTTGTGTGTGCTTTATGATATAGTCTGCAATTATGTGACTAAATGTAAAAATGTGCTGGGTGCAGAAGAGCATGTGACCACATATTTATATGCATGGACAGCCAAGAGGAGGTTTTTTGGGTCAAACTTATTTGTTACTTTTTCTGAGTGCCTAATACTTCCATCAGTTTTCTGCTCAAGTACCACTGTATTCTTTTGAAGACTTTTTTTTGTCCATGAACTAAGGACAAGAGAGTACAGTTCAGCCAGATACTCTGTGGTTGTGCATCCTCTCTCTTCCCTGCAATATGGACTGTGTGCTGCATCTGCTCATGGGCAGGTGCTTCCTGT
>WAAG01019739.1:2350-15994 GCA_013390105.1 Tichodroma muraria | reverse complement strand
ACTCCCCTTCATGCTCTGATCAAGGCCCTCTCAGGTTGGCTTTTTGTGTAAGGGACTCCATTACATCCAGTACAAGCTGATGGGAACCAATTTATTCCCATTACCACAGCTAGAACAAGGAGAAGGATTCTTATTTTCTATTTTGGATTTAATGGGATATCTTTCAGCCAGTCAGTAGTGATAAGGAAATACTTCATTATCAAGTTCTGAGAAAATATCAGGCCTGATAGAAAAAGCAAAAAGTCGTATAACATTCAGTCCAAAACATATGGTCAGGGCACATAAACCATTAAATCTTTGTTGCAGAGTGGATTTCCCTCAATGAGCTTGCAGCCATTTAGGACAGGAACCCAGAGGAATCTCTCTTTCTTTTTCCTATGCTGGCTACCCAGCTAACTTCAGCCTGGAATAATGTCCACGCCTCACTCTGGCTGCTTTATTTTAAAGGAGTCACATATTGCATTCAGACCCATGAGAACTTTGGACAAATGCACACACTCTCCCAGGCATTCCCATACTCCCATAGGAACAGGATGGCACCACAAGAAAGAGTTTGATGTAGGGAGAGCAGAAGAGGGGAGTGCAAGAGAAAGCTGCTGTTCTCTCATTAAACTTCAATAGGCACCTAGGCCCAGCAACGATGCTCTACAGTTTGGATTTATGTTTCCCAATTAACAGAATTCACAGCATAAAGTTTTCTCTTTTTGTTTTGAAGGGGGAGGAAGAGGAGAAAAAACACATTCCAACCATTTGGGAGGGGGAAGGGAAGAGTGTCTCCATGGGAAGGAGTTGAGAAGGGAAAAAAAATAAAGGATCTGCAGAAAGGTCACATATAGGGAGGGTATGGAAGTCTTCTTCCAAGGACTATCACACATAGATGAATCCTCTTTGTGTAGTTGCTACTGAGCACAAAGCAGGCAGGTAAATGCCCTCTGTGGGGTGATCTCCTTTGTTGTTAGCTTGAGAACTGTGATTATTTGATAGCAGCACTGTTGGCTTTATCACTTGAACAACAGAATGATGATCTCCTTTCTCTCCATAGCGTCCCCTCTTCTCCCCAAATAGGACCACAAGCCACATGCATGGAACGCTAAAAAATCTAATCATCTTTAGCGAGGGTTATGAAAGAAAAGCCCTTGAGATCCTCTTTGGAGTTTTTGTGTAACATATACTCATCAGTTAGACACTAAATTCTTCTCAGAATAAAAACTAGGAGACAGCACCATGTGACTCAATGAAACACAGGACACTTCTTGCAGAAAACAGAAAACAATCTAATGTATTACATAGCTCAGTTTGAGTTCCTTAAAACATCACATCAGTTCTGAAGGAATCCAGTAGCTTAATCAGAGCCTCTCTGCTCAACAAGCAAGCAGGCTTAGCCAATATTTCAAAGAACTAGTGATTGTTCTTTACTCCGATTCACAGAGAGAAGCACAAAGATGGAGAGATGGAAAGCAACTCTTCTCTGCAGCAGTCAGGAAGAAAACACAATTGCAGAGCTGTACAAGCTAATCACGGTGTCATGACCTGACAGTGCACTAAAGCACCCGCTCACAGCTTACCATCAACATGCAACAACGATGGCAAAGCACCAACCACAGCACAGCATCGGGTACCACACCCTGGCGATCACGTTGCTCCCTCTCAGCCCATTCAAGCAGCAAAATTTCAGGTTTGACTATCACTCATCTACGGCATTGCCTCTAAACAGATTGCATATATTTGTAAATTAATCACTGCCACATGGGTTCTTGGGTATAAGGCTGCCGTGAATGCCTCTGAATACTTCACTTAAGAGGAGTTATAGGAGCACACATATGGGTTTTGAATCCAAAGAATGCCTGGTGTTCATTTAACATTTTTTGTGTTGAGATACAACTCTTCCAGGTTATTCTTGTTGTGGGGGTAATGCAGAGCTGGGGGAATCTCATAACCTGATTTTCATGTGACTTCTTGCCAGAGAGAAGTTCAATTATTAAGAAAATTATACACTTATATGAATGATAAGTTCATAGCTCTTTTTTTGCTCTCCTCCTTTTGGTCTACCAAGCAAGACTGAAAGAAAGAGGGCAAGTCCAAGTGCAGAGCACACTAAACTAAAATAAACCTTCAGTATGAAGCCAGCTGATAAACAGTTGGCATCCATGTCTTCAGCCAGTGGCATCTTAGATGAAATTATATTTGTTCCTACCAAGTGCCTCCTACTCCATTTTACTCTTCATAAGTTTATCCATCAGCTGATGAGGTTTCTCAGTTTTGTCTGGTGCATCCAAAAGTGGAGAAACAGCTGGAAACTTCTGCAGCATCTGGAAAGCATCTGTGGCAAAAATTCCTAGAGAATTTTGAGGTGATAACCAGTATGGCTATAATTTACTATAGGATGACATGGTTTTGAGATTGTTATTAATATCTCGAATCTCGCACTTTACAGAATCTTCATGCTGCATGCTTGTGCTTAGGTTTGTTTGATCTCTGTTTTCTGTTAATTCTGCCTACTTAAAGGAGATAATCTTGACAAAATATTGGAGAAGAATTCCAGAACACCTGGTTCTACAGAAAGAACAGGACTAAGTTCTAGCAATATCCACCTTTTAGAGAGTTGTTAGTGCTCCAAAAATGGCAGTAAAAATACAGCTTGTCTCTGCAACTACCTGCTTCCTTCAGGGTTGCATGTCCTATTGTCATTTAAGGAACATGTTTATATAAAGTCCTGAAGGACCAAATGGCTACTGCAGTAATATCCTTCCATGTGATTGCAACTGTCAGTACATTTGAATAGAGGAACAGTACAAAAATTTTTAAAAGGGTGGAAGCAGAAAAAATACAACTTGCTTTTGTAAAGCATTTAATATTCTAACAACAGGTAAATTAGGACAAATTACAATTCACCTTCAGTCTGGGTTTAAGGCCTGAATCTGAAATTCAGAAACATCATTTCCCCTTGCCATTGTACATTTGGTTGCCATTAAAGCTTGCATAGACTGAGAACTCTGTTTCCATTTCTCCTAGATTTACACTCACTTTACTAAGGTAAAAAGCTGCACAAGATGGAAGAAGAATGAGGCCACAGCATTGGTGTTGGTATTTGCCTATGTACTGAGGGATTTGTTCAAAGACTGTGAGGTTGAAAAGACAGGTATCAAATCAAATCAGTCCAGTGGGGAAACTTTTAATCATGGTTCCCACTGAACAAAACAGCAATGCCATTGGGAATGACACATTTGAATAAGTAAGGAAAGATGGCAAGAAAAGACTGAAAAGGGAGTAGTAAATGGAACAGCACACAGCAGGGACTGTGTGTCTTTGAACAACAAAGGACTGGAAATTACAAACGAAAAAATGGAGCCCAGTCTCTACCAACCCCATAAAATAATGTACAAGGCATTTGGCACACAAATGTCCACAAAACCAGGGTACAAATTCCCAGTATTCTAAAATTAAGATCTGTAGTAAAAACAAAAAAATTACCAGGAACCTCAAGTCCTATTACCTGCACAAGAAAGACAAAACTGGCATCACCAATGTTCTAGGGCATGCAAAAAATCCAAGGGGTTTGTGAGGCAAATGTGCTTAAATCATGCCAGGAGATGATCCACATCCCATGCTACAGAGAAAAGCAAAGAAGGAGACCAAGAAGACAGTAGATGACAAACTGTCTCCAGGACTGTGGACTCCTCCTATCCATCCTTCTTTTCATATCACAATACATACAAGGGATGATCAGACTTCAAAAATATATATAAAGGCCCATTCTGAATGATAGAACTGAACCATCACGGTAGAGGGAAGTAGGAAAAGTCAGGTCAGATAAAGCTCCACATCTGCCCAAATTTGGAAGCTTTACAATGTAGTATTTGACTGGATCTCTACCAATAGGTTCCATTCTAAACTTGAGATTCAGGCACATCTGTTTTAACTGGAAAAGTAGGCAGAAAGGGGAGTAGGTCCAAGTTCAAGAAGCTTAGCCCCTGACCTATGGGAAATAAGCCTTTTTAATGCTGATATTCCCACCTTTCTCTCCGTATTCCAGCTACAACTCACACCTGGCATTTAACAGAATCACAGAATGATTTCTGTTGGAAAGGAACTTAAAGATAATCTAGTTCCAATGCCTTGCCATGAGCAGGGACACCTTCCACTAAACCAGGTTATTTTCATATTTTCTTCATTCAAANAGGGACACCTTCCACTAAACCAGGTTATTTTTATATTTTCATCATTCAAAGCAGTGAAGTAGTTACAGTATTTCCAGATCAAACCACTCAAAAATCATGAGATGGGTCCTATTTCTGAACTGGTAGATTATTTTAGTTATATTTTAGTAAATATTTCTACAGTCAGCAGAAACAGAAATTTCAGCAATAAAACTGGAAATTTCATGTAGTCCCCAGTGTAGTTTCATGAGCTGGAGTTGCTAAGAAAGCAACATATTTTGAAAGCATTAACAAAATCACTGTCAAATGCCTAGATAATAGAACTAGAATAATACTAGTATGTTAGACACTAGCACACATCTTAGCAAAAACTGGCAATTTAAGTCGAGGGAAACCTCTTTCTCCACCAGGAAGGTCTCCCTCAAATAAACCAACTCTAATCACAGTCTGCTCTTCTCTAATGGAGAAAATGCTCTCCTAGAAGAGGACTGAACCAGTTCCTGTGTACTTCAGACAACTCTTGACTTACATCAGTGCAAAAGGAGAATCAGGACACTTTGTACTATTCTTCCTCTAGCTCTGTAACAGGAGAGGACATTTTAGAGGGACTGACAAAACCCTCTAAAGGGTGTACTGAAGGAGTCAGTTCAGGCTACTAAAATTAAAGTAATTAATCAGTCCAAAGGTAATTCTCATCATGTAACTTGTGCCTTCATAAACTGTGAAGAAACTTAAAGTTTGTAATCTGTTGTGGTCCCTAGAGCTTGATTCTGTGTTGAATAAACCAGAAAAATAAAACATGGGAAGAGCTTGAAGCAGCATCAGAAACCCTTCCTGTATTTTATTCTCCCCACTTTTATTGAGCCATCATGCCCCAAAGCTTGCTGACAAGGTTGAAGTGTCAGGACACAGCAGAAGTTCCATCCCACAGTACCTTCCAGTGACCTCCCCACAGCTGCAGAGTCAAGACTGGATATAAAAATGGCTGCTCTTTTCTGAGCAAAAATGGCTTCTCGATTTAGATCACAAACATACCTTTGATTTCCCTTCCCCCTTTGAAATCTCCCAGGTAGAGGCTCCTGAAAATGTGAGTCACTCCAAATAGTAAATCTAATTGTTCCCAATTCTACCCCACAGAAAATCCATTGAATACCACAGGGCTAAACAAGGGTGGACTTTGCTCTACCTTTCTGCTGCAGATAGCATTTTACTGTCACTGAGGGAATAAAATAATCATAAGAGCATAATGATAGCATGTGTTTTGCTAGCTGCTTGCTGTTCTTCACGTGGGGCAATCACTGGCAATTCTCAGATTTAATCTCTCCCCTTCCCCAACCATGCAGTTGATTACTGCTCTCGTTCCCAGTTAAAAATCCTTGATCAGCGTAATGCACATAAAGGAGTCTCTGACCCCAGCTAAGGGAACCACAAGAGATGACATTTGGTTCTTTGAGAGAGGAATAGATAAAAAGGAAAAATGACAGCTGGAGTCAGGAGGAGCTAGTTAGTGGATTGCAGGCCCAGGAGGGTGCAGGGTGGGGGCCCACGAAAGAGAAACAATAAGAGACTGCAGCCAGACTGTTTCCTCTCCTTCCCTAAATCTCCTTTGAGTCATTCTTACAGACTGCAGCAGATGTCAGGACCCATGGGGATCACTCCTTTCACTTTCTTATCTCTTAAAAAAAAAGTAACCTAGAAAATAGAAGAAATATTGGAGAAAAAAGAAAAATGAACTAATATCTCTGCTTTGACATGTGGGAATGAATACAAAGGTGAACACCACCTTCTAATGACCTGTGGTATGTAAATATACTGAAGCCAGTGGGAGGAATTTTTCTGGGTCTGCTCCAACAGGAGCAAACATTTATAGGATCTGACTGGGATCAACCTGTGGTTTCCATTTGAGGATACTAAGGGGAAATACAATAAGCAAGCAGGAGGCAAGCAGAAGTTGTGAGGAACATCCCTGTGCTTCTCCAACACACACAACACAGCCAGAGCTGGCCTGCAATCACACCTGGCAAGCGCCTTGGTTCTGGGAACATCCCCAGAAAGCACTCAATATGTGTGTGGATGTGTGTGTGCTCATACCAGGGGGTGTTTCTCACCATGCAGCACTGAACACACTGGAGTTCATCCCTTTCTGAAACATCAAATCTGATTTGGTATTACTCAGGACACCAGACAGAAACCAACAAACATTAGTCAAAGGCATTTTAGGCTAGATTCGCTGCCACTGGTATAATTCCCCTGAAGTTTGTGGAATTACACCAGAGAAAAAGAGGCTGGCTGCTTTACATTTGTGGCTTGCCAAGTTGTACATCTGTGTTGGTTCTTTTGTTTTGGAGACAAAATTCTACAAAATTATCATTATGAAAGAGGTTAATTTTTCTTGTAGAAAGATCACACTCTCAAGAAGTCCACTTCCATCCACTAAGTCTGTGTACTCCATTCCACACACGCACAGAGGGACACCATGCTTTTTTAGACTTGTAAATATGTGAAGGTGTACAGACACTGATGATTTTAAACATTTCACAGTAGAAGTCACTCCCTGTCACAGAAGAACTTAGCAATGACAAAGTTGGATGAGCCTTCAGATTTTTTCAAGATTCATGTAAGGCATTTTAAAAGAAACTTTCAAGTCAAAACCAAGTGTTTTGGCTTTGTGCTTCAGGAGCAAGAGGAAACCCAGGAACTGCAGAAGAGGAGGTCAAGTTCTGACCACAGAACACACTTGTGTCCATTTACAGAAGGGAAGCTGCATGTACTCAAGGCACACTCATTGTTAGCAGAGAGGTTTTAATCCAGATTTTTCCAAAATCTGTAATCCCCTCCTTTATAACAATAGCTTTCAAAAACACAATCATTTGGAGGTTTCCCATTTCATCATTCTGGTAAACCTACTCAAAGAGAAGGAAGTTTTGTGAAGTCCTGAAAAATAAAAAGAACAGCCCGCTAGTGTTTTACTTTGATGGGCTAGTCAGGAACCCTCCATCCATACCATTTAGTTGACTCAAAAGTAAAAAGTAGTTCACAGAAAAATACACAGCATCTAATCAAGATGAACCTATGGGTTAAAATACATCACCAGCTCTGAATATTATTTATCTTGGAGGTGGCAACAATAGAAAACAAGCGATTGATGACACAGCTTCTCCACCAATTAGGAACCAATGTTCATCTTCTGGGTACAACAACTGAGATTACCTGGGCTCTTCAACCTCTCCTTAATATTTCTCAAGCACCCAATAATATCCTCGGCACCTCGTCTAGCAAACACAGCAGAAGACCCAGCACAAAACCACTGCACAACACTCAACAGCAGTCTCCCACACCTGCACCTGGAGGGCAAAGACAAATCCTGTTACAGAAAAACGTGTGAGCACTCCAGCCAGGAGCCATGTTAGTACATGTCTAGGCAGTGCCTTGTGCAGCAGGGCCCAAATGCAGAGCGGAGCGCTTGGGCACAGGGTAGGTTTCTTTTTCTCTCTGAATTAAGGAAAAAACATACAAGATAACAAAAGAGACCCAACAAATACGATTTAGGGAAGAATAATTTATCTGCTTTCTCTGTAAACACCAGTAACCCATTACTTGGTTTTCATGTTATTTTCATCTGAAAGGCAAACCTGCTATGATGGGAATGAATTCAGCCAAAACCAAAAAAATAGGGCACCAGTGTAACTGGGAAAAGAGACCAACAGTCTGAAAAGGGAAAGTACTCAGCATGTACCATGGGAAGGGAAAAAAAATTAAAATAAAAAAGAAAAGGAAAGGAAGAACATTAATTAAAGACACAATGTGGATGCAGGAGAACACACAAAGATCCCCCCCACCTCACCCCTGCCATCCGTATGACAGTGCTGCTTTGTGGAACAGAACAATAGGTACATTATACTAACCTATAATTATCCCAAGAAGAATGATAGCAAAGTCAAGGCATTACATGAACATTGGAATATTGGATACAATCCCATAAGAAGCAAGAGGGTGGAGGAGGAGCTTTAAAAAGAGATTGAAACCTTCCCAGCACAGAACATCAAAGACAAGATTTCACGTTCTCTTCATTTATTTGGGTTTTTCTTTCATTTGATGTGATGATTTAAACACAGTTCCCTTTTTCATGTATTTCTTGGCTTCTTTATGCTGCAATTGGTTCCAGCACCGTAACATCCTCCTTCAACAGCACGGTGGATTTGGCATGAGCAGGAGCTCAGCCCAGTGCCTGACTGCACCATGTGTGTAAGCAGCAGGAGGCGAGAACGGTGGATGGAGATGAACGCCAGCTCCGGACAAAGAAAAGCGAAGGGGCTGGCGATTCAGTGACTGCATAACCCAGGGTTACCAAGGCACAAGGCACACAGGCATGCAATACCTGTGCTCCCATTCCAATCAGATAGCAGGGTCTGAAATACAGGAAGCGGTGAGGCACAACTCTACACCTGTTTAAAACATGCCATTTGCATTTGTAGAGTTAGGCAATATTGGGGAAATACTGATATAAAGACTTGGAGTTATATGGGTTTTTTGCTTCTCCTGTTTGTTTTTATTAGACAGTATGTTGCATTAGATACATCCTTGACCCAAAAAGAGTAACCTATAAATTCTGCAAAATCTGAATGTTCCTTCCTGATTTTTCTTTTACTACAATAGTAACTATGGCAGCCTGATGTAAACAACTGTATCACTTGGTCCATGGACAATGAAGAGGTATGCAAAAAAAGCAGACAAACATAAGCACTTTTTCCTTTGGTCCTTCTAAGTGAACCCTGCTCCTCGCTGTAGATACTACAGATTGAGCCCTTGTTTCCTCCAGACAGAATATCCAATCACTCCAGCACAGTGTCTCCAAATAATGAGCAAAGATTTTTTTTAAAATCCTAAGAACACTGAAGATCAGCCCTTGTAGGATGTTGCCACGCAATTTGTTCTCAGCTGCACTCACACCTGTGTTCCTGGTAAAGGACTCCTGACTGCAGCGTGGTCAGATACAATTCCAATGAGCTACAGGGTGGTTCTGCACTGTAGCAAGGAAATACCAATGCAAACAGTTATTAAAGGTATTTATAGCCCTGTAGTGACAGGCTATGTTGCAGGGCAGCACTCAAGCACTGTTCCCTAATGAATTCAAACCTCATTATTGTTCTGTGTTGGAAAGGGAATACAGTTGCACCTACTTTACACAAAGCGGGACACCTCTGACCAGCCAGTTGAAAGTGCTTAACCTCTGTGGGAAGAGCTCAGAGCTGTTGCTGAGTCCACCTTGGCCCAGAATGGCGTGAGGACCAAGCTTAGCAGAAACCGTATGGCACTGCAGCAGTGCAGGAAGCAACCAGCAGTATCTCACCTTTGTGAGAGATGCTCCTGTGGAGCTAAAAAGGCAAAGGGAACTGGACAGGACTGTTTTGCATTGAGGTAAAAGTTCAATTTTCCCTGCTCAAGGGAGAAGATCCCTGGCTAGAAGTAACTTCGGACTGGGTTACTGGCTGTAAAGAAGTGAGGTCCCGTCCTTCAGCTGTGTAACCATCAGCGCTCTGTCTTTGTAATTGGAGGTCAGCTCCTGAGCCAGCCTACAACAAGGGGACACGAGAGTGGGGCTGAGCATGAACTCAGCAGGCAGTCAGCAGAACCTGAAAGCAGCTTTTGCACACCAAAAGCCTCCAGTACTGTAATTTTGGGAAAAGAAAGTCAGTGCATGCATTCTCTCTGCATGTATCCCACTTGCAGCCCTGCCTGTAGCCACTGCCTAAAAGTCAGATCCCATGCTCAAAAAAATAGCATCTTATTAAGCATTCTCCCACTAACTTTGCTAATGGGTCCCTAATCCCCTCATTTTTTGCTGCCCCAAACCAGCAGGGAGAGGAACGGAAAAGATAGGCTACATTCCTCTGCTCCATCATGGCTCCTCACACCAAGCAGACAAAAAGACAGTAACATCTGCAAGAAAGATAAGCCACTCTGTCTCCATTCAGCAGAACGGAGGCCTCTCTGTTCTTGCTAACAGGTGTTAACACAGAAGAGACCAAGTGCTCTCAGTCGCACCACATTAAGAAGAAAAAAATTAGCATCACTCCATTAACATGGGAAGAATAGTTCCTGATGTCACGCCCCCAAAACTGAGCAGAATCTGGCATACAAGCAATTACAGACGTAATTTAGAGAATTACAGGAACCATCCAAGACAGCCAAAACAACAGGGCAAAAATACAGCTTATTTAAAGAGAATGCTGGATAGGGCAGTGCTGACCCTTTTTTTCACTCTAGAACAGATAACCTCAATAACTACAAACATTTTCATTTGGACACTATGTAATGGAAAACTTGCCCTTGCCATTCACACTTCTCTCACTACAGACACCCAGCTGATCTCATAGCCCTCCTCCCTCTGCCACATCCACAAATACACAACTTGCTTCTCTGGGCAGAGCAGCAACTCATATTTCATCTGTACCACGGGCTTCATTTGTAACTCTGCCCACCGAGTGTTGTCAAAAAGCTGGAAAGGATACTGGAATGAAATCTATGCAGCTCTTCAGCCTTCTGAATGATCACAACTACGAAACTTAAACCCGCTAATGTGCTAAGCATTTTCTGGCAAAGCTGGTGGGTTACTACGGTATTTTGGGAGGGGGCAGGAGGTTGAAAAGATGTCTTCCTTGGGGAGGAGAAGAAGGGAGGAGACAAAAATGTAGCAAAGTGAATTGCTCAGCAGTCTGATACTCTGCAAACTCCTCAAACTTGCAGTAACAAGGGTTATATTTCAAAGATCCAGAAACAGCTTCCCAGGACAAAAATAAACTTGTGTGTTCCTGCCAGGTGGACACACAGCACTGCCTTTTGATGAATGTCTTTTGATTTTCTAGAAGTAGTAATTCCCTTCCTCTTGCCCTGTTCTGACTTCAGTCAAAGCAATGTCTTGTAGGCTTATTCTCATGCTTTCCATTTTTTTCAGCAGAAATCACTCTATCTTTACACCCTTTTTTGACTTAAATCAGATGAGAGTCTGAGAGGAAGCCAACCCAGAAGCACTACAGGCTTTATTATGTGGAAAATCTCCTGGTCTGAAAGTGCTGACCAACTGCTCACTGTTCCTACTAAAGCAGGGAGCCAGGCAGGTGTTGCTGAGAAGCCTGGCAAGGCATGGGGAGCCTGTCAGAGCCCCAGGCAGCCACCTCATGCAGGATGTCCCTACAACTCATCATATCTCCTCTTGTAAGAACTTTTTTATGTTTCCTTCTTGTCCACTGTTCCCATGCTTTCTTATAAAAACCAGAATATTAAAGAAAAAGTGCTAAATTGTAGCGATAAGGAACAGCCACAAACAAAATACTACAGTCCTTGACATCCACTCCACTCACACATGTGTAATGCTGGAAGAAGGGAACATCTCTGGAACAAAAGAGGTGCAGCCAGAAAGCCAGGGCTCGCTACTGAGCAGGACAGTTTTGCAAAGTAACAAAATTTCATGCTTAAGATTTTGTTATGGCCGGTCTATTTGACAAAAGGAGAAGGTAAAAGTGCATTTGTTATATGTCTGATAGACAAAAAGAGACAAAATGTGTCTTCATTGAGGAAACTAGTTTATGGTGTAGGTTTCTTTACCCAATTAACAAGGGGCAGGAAGGGAGGCAATGATTTCAAGTTGGACCGGGACAGGTCTAGGTTGGATACTTGAAAGAAAGTTTTTCACCAAAAGGGTTATTGAGCACTGGAACAGGCTGCCCAGAAAAGTGGTTGAGTCACCATCCTTGAAGGTACGTAAAAGATGTTTAGACATGGAACTCAGGTGCTGAGTTAATAGTTGGACTCAATGATCTCAATGGCTTTTTCCAACCTATATGATTCTATGACAGTCAACAATATGTGCAAGAGTAGTTTTTGACCTGAGAATATGCTGGAATAATAAAACAGCACATAACTGATTAGTAGCACTGGAAATATACAGAAACAAACTGAAGAGTCAATCTTATTGTAAAACCAAGACCTCAGCTTTTTCTTTAAACCTAGCGCATTCTGGAGGACATAATGGTCTCTCTTTTCCCTCTTTAACAGAAGCAGATCTAAATAAAACCATTCCACATGGGAACTTTTAGTGGGGAAAACCAGGAGTAAGCAGAAATGTCTGCTTAGCAGAGCTACAAGGAAGCGAGAGAGGAGCTAGCAGGGCCCTTCTCCAGACCCCTATGCACTTTCATTAACATTACAATAGTCTCCATTTGAAATAAAATTAAACACCACCTCTTCATGCCCCTCAACATCATCAATACATTTTTCCTGCTGTCAGTGTGGCTTGTTCTTCCCCTTCTGGAGGGTCTGGAGACTACGCAGGGCCTAGAGGTACGTGCCAAAAAGAAGCAAACAGTAGTCAATTTCATACTGAGACATTTCAGACAACATCCTGCCCTTGTTTTCCCAGCTGAGGGCTGCTAGATCAGTTGCTTTGTGCCATCTCCCTATCCTGCAGGTGCTACCTGATATAGCCTACTTAAGGGTGGAGTCTCAATGAAAGTCAACACTCTGACACACACATAAGGACAAATATGCAATAGTGGAGGCTGCTGAGCCCTATTTTTCATCACTGGAGGCTGCAGACCAAAATGTGCAGCACAAATTCAGCATTACAAAGTGGCAGTCCCAATTCCTGAAGAAAGATCTGCAGCAGGCCAGAGAAACTTGCTCACTTTCCAGCCTAGTGTAAACTAGCCTAATGCTGCAAACTTTCTTGGTCAACACAGGCACCTGGTTTCAATCTACAAACACTGCCTATCTCTATAAACCTCTCCTCCTGAGGGCTTTACTGAATTATACCCCACAGGAGCCCCTTGAGGGATTTATCTGCTCTTCAGCTGATAGAGGAGCTAAAGGCATGGGGACGACGTGAACCACCTCCAAGCACAGGACCTGCTACATTACCTTCAACACCTGCAACTATTTTAATCAACCAGACATGCGCTATCTGCTTCCTTGCCTACTGCACGGCCATTCTGTGCCTCCTGTGCCACAGTCCCACAAAGACAGCAGTAGTTTGCACTGACCTTAAAATAAATGTCCTCTAGCCTTCTCCTCCTGCTGTTCCCATCATATGTCTATCTTCCCCCCTATGCCACACAAGCTCTCATATAATCACTAAGTGTAAAAGAACGATGTGAAAACAAAGCAAAATGCTTTAAGTACAATGGGTTCTCTTGCCTTAACCACTTCACATCTGGCACAAGGAAAGGTAGTGTCAGTTTGGGACACACAGTAAGGAACTGCTGGCAGACAAGACTGTAGCACTGGCTAAATCCAATTACAGGCATACACTACCAGTCAGTGAATCCTACTGGATCCTGCACTGATCTTTTTTTTTTTGTTTCATATCTTGAAAGAGATGGAAGCAAGGAGGTTTTAGGAGTTGTCTTTGTTGTATCAATGTATCTCAAGGATCTTCACCCTCAGTCTCAGAAGCTACAAGGTAATTGTTAACTCAGCCCCATTTTACTCT